>JARQZK010002335.1:65000-130381 GCA_030704885.1 Cynegetis impunctata | reverse complement strand
AGGATGGATAGGGACCTATTAGAACTACATTTTAAAAATATTTTCGTTTTGTACGGGGTGTGCGTAAAACATGAAAAGTATCAAAGTTGGTATTTTTCAAATGGAATACCCTGTATATTATTTCATTTTTGGATTTTACAGTGAAAACAAATGCCTGTTTCATTGAGTTTTAATTCACCTAAACCTTATGGTTTTCGAAATATCTCGTATTTTGGGAAAATGTTGTATCAGATTTAACGATTAAACTGGTGTTTTCTTGTTCTCAACCAAATTAATGATAAGACCTACTAACTGGATCAAACTTTATGTCGCACTTGTAAAATATTGACTAAAATGTGCGACATAAAGTTTGATCCAGTCAGTAGGCCTTATCATTAATTTGGTTGAAAACAAGATAAAAAAAGTGATAAACACCAGTTGAGGGTTTAAGCGTTAAAACTGTTTTTCACAAAATACGACATATTTCGAAAACCATAGGTAAGGTTTAGGCAAATTAAACCTTAATGAAACTGGCATTTGTTTTCACTGTAGAATCTAAAAATGAAATAATATACAGGGTATTCTATTTAAAAAATACCAACTTTGATACTTTTCATATTTTTCGCACACCCTGTACAACACTAAAATATTTTCAAAATGTAGTTCTAATAGGTCCCTATCCATCCTAAAGAAAAAACTTTTATAAAATCAAATACTTTAGCCATAACTCTTCGTGTAGAATAACGTGAGTAATCCTGTATATATATATATATATATATATATATATATATATATATATATATATATATATATATATATATATATATATATATATATATATATATATATATATATATATCTTTATATATCAAAATGAATCCTTATTTTCCTTGGTCCCGCCATCACGCTTGAACGGCTCGACCGATTTCACTAATTCTTTTTTTGTTGTGTTTTTTATTGTCAAAAGAAGGTTCTTATGAAAGAAAAAATTAAGAAAATTGCGCGGGAAATTAAAAAATTTGAGAATAATTAAAAACAATATAAAATTATTTCTAAAATTCTTTTTTTGTTGTGTTTTTTATTTTCAGAAGAAGGTTCTTATGAAAGAGAAAGTTGAGAAAATTACGCGGGAAATTAGAAAATTGGAGAATACTCAACCACCATATAAAATTATTTCTAATCTATGTCATTTTTATTTTATCATGACTTAGAATAGAAAAATTAATATTACTCTCAATTGTTTACCCTTCTACGATCAACCCCTATTTTTGCATCTTTTCATTTTTTAAAATTTTATCCACATATCCCCAATAGGGCTGCAAGATGGCAATCGAAAATAACAATAGTCGGTTTGAGAATAGGTCGTAATATTATATGTTTCATTCTCCCAATGATTAACATTTTTGCCGGGTCAGATAGATTGATAGATAGATAGTTAGATAGAAAGATAGATAACTATCTAGATAGATAGATATATAGTTAGATAGGTAGATATACATCGGCAGATAGATGAATAGATAAAAATAATTTATATGGCAGAACAACGTTTGCCGGGTTAGCTAGTATATATATATATATATATATATATATATATATATATATATATATATATATATATATATATATATATATATATATATATATATAAAGATATATATATGTATAAACAGAAATAAAAATATTTTTCCTCAATTTCCACACAATATATTCAAAGAATAGGTACAACCGCTTTTGACATCATATCAAAAATTGATAGTCGAAACCGGCTGTACCTACCTATTATTTAAATATATTGTGTGGACATTGACGGAAAGTATTTTTATTTCTATTTACTTGAAATGAATTTCCATAAAATAAACAGTTCATCAATATCGCTAAATATAACTATATAAAATAATGCGTAGGGAAATTTATTTGAAAAATTGATGATTAATCAAAACAGCCCTCCAATGAAGCAACATTTGACAGTCTGTTTCTTCCTTCAACGAGATCATCAGTAGTGTCCCGTTGATCGATCGACTGGGCAACGGCATCAAATACGCATGACCACCTCACAGTTTATAAGAAGAGCACTGATGACAAGTGAACAAGTCACAGCGTCATCCATCGGAAAACCGATTATCTCACTTTCGGACAAACAGAAACGCCAATCGCTGAAATCTCATGACACTTCACAGCCATAGGTGTACATCGAAGTTCGCATCTATGAGTTTTCAGCGATTGCAGATTCTGTTTATTTAAAAGTGAGATAACTATTGGTTTCCGATGGATGGCACTGTGATTTGTTTGCATGTCATTAGTACTCTCCTTTGAAACTATGAGATGGTTATGTGGATTCTCGCATGATGACCAAGCTAGTTAGTCGAGTACTTAGCGTACGCTGGCTAGTATTCGGGAGGTCTCGGGTTCAAACCCCAGGGCCGACTGGTCTGCCATGAGTTTTTTCAGAGGTTTTCTCATGGTAATGTAAGTCACTGCTTGCAAAATTATAAGGCGAATGCTGGGCCAGTATTAATCCTCTGAACCCTACCCACACTTCCTATGTTCCATAAATATCCCATCTCACCTATCCTTAATGCACTTGTACATACAAGTGTGTCCTCTGATCTGGCTGAAGGAGTTAATCCCAAACTCAAGCTGCCCGCCTCCCTGACACATACGTCAGGGAGGAATGAAAACAATGATTAGATGTGATGGTATCCGAGTATCCCAAATTTCTATGTTATTATTATTTATCAATTTTTTCAAAATATGAAGGAGTATCATATATGAACCAATTTGCCTTTCTATGTAATTTATTGAAACATATGTATGTACTACATATTTTAGTTACTTTGTCAGTGGATCTAACACAGTCATGCCTTATACTACTGGCGAACTGAAACTTGAATAATTAGTTCCTTTCAAATGAAAATTCAAGTGTTTGAAGCCAATCTGAAATATTAGAAGCATGTAGTAGAGAGAGTTCATATGACGTCATTAATAATTGAAATATAAGATTATATAGGTACCTACTTCTATAGGTGTATAGTCTATATCAATATTGACTATAAAACTATATTATTGCTTTTTGTTTCTACCTACAGTTATTGCGAATTTATGGATTGTAACTTTTTTAATTTGAATTATCATTCACGAATCATAAATGATAACTCTTGTAAACAACAAGTTAATAATACGCTCTTATTTCCGTGGGTTTGAAAGGAATTAATTTCAGTCATTTTAACATAATCCTAATAACTGAAGTCTAGTCGATAATTGGACAACCTTTTCGTTAGTTCAAGTCTGGCCAGTTCATCAAAACGATTAACTCCTTTCAATACACTCAAATACATGATGCATCTAAAATGGGCTACGTTATATTGACTATAACTAATACATAGTTATAATATGAATCTGGAATAAGGAACTTGTTAGTATCAACTTCTATATATCTAACCCTTGAAACCATTTGCAACCACCGTATTACGAATACATCACGCTCCAAAATCTTATCGTCTCATAAGAAATATTTCATGCAGTAACTCGAGGTCATCTTAAGGGCAGTAATTTAATGTTGTCATCCTAAACAGTTTAACTTCGTAGTTTTAAACCCTTCTGATATGAATTTCGTTTATAAACAACCTTTGGAAACAGGAAAAGGAATACTGTCCTCTATATCTTCTTCAGGTCTATTTTTATCTGTATAAGCCTTTTTCTCTCAAAAAAATGGATTTGGCAATCAATGTAGGATAAGTTAAATAATGCGAATAGTTCTCGACCATCAGTGGAATTCAAAATCACTTGACATTATCACTCAGAATGAGAATAACTGATTTCTATTGACAAATATACGAGTATTTACTCAAATTCATCAATTTTACAAGTTTGAGTTACTTTTAGCTATGTTTAACTTTCAGTTGAGTAAGATTCAACAAACTATGCAAATTAAAAACGAAAAGAAAATGAACAGAATATGTCCAGTAGAATAATTTTGTTTTGTATAGAATGAAACTGTTTTTGTTTTTGCAGAACCAAATACTCCTGGCAAGTTTATTGTATGGTTTAGAAACGAAACCACACTACTGGTACTATGGCAACCTCCTTACCCCCCAGCTATTTACACACACTATAAAGTATCAGTGGTTCCTCCAGATGCTATCGAAAGCATTCTCTATGTTGAAAAGGAGGGCGAACCTCCAGGTCCAGCTCAAGCCGCATTCAAGGGACTTGTTCCAGGTAGAGCTTATAATATATCCGTCCAAACTATGTCGGAGGATGAGATTTCGACACCTACTACTGCTACCTACAGAACAATTCCTCTGAGACCATCAAGAGTTTACTATGATAAGAATCTGGTCACCCCCTATTCGTTTGTTGTTCACTGGAATAAACCAAATGGCAGAAGGTGAGAAAGTTGAAAAATAAGCATAATGTATTTGTTGGTTCAAGACACACTTCAAGCGTAGTTTTAAAATGAAATAATTGACTTATTTAGATAGATTAGTCCAGTTAATTTATCTGGTTACTGCTCAATGATAAATATATTGTTTTTCCTGAGGCCATGCTGCATGAGTTATGAAATTTAATTGTTGTTTCTGATCACATTCGGCAAATTTTTTCTCACATTACTCAGCAATTGATGATGCTATTTACAATGGCGTAAATGCAAGTAAATACAAGTACATAAATAAAATCTCTCAAAAATATTATTCTTACATTAAATCACTTTCCTTTCGTTGATAGTAGAAATAAGCTCAGCAGGGTTATTTAGTGACTGATACTGATAATAATACAAATTCAGTAAACGTAGAGAAAGCCATGTCATTAGAATACCTACAGAGTAAAATATGTTTTCAGGTTCTGAGTTATCTTTAAATTTGACCTGATCGAAATAATTAAAGTGTAAATCTTCAGAGATCTTCAAATTGAAGTATTATCTTTCTTCTTGGGCGTTTGGGAGGGTGTATGGATATGAAAAGTCTATTTTTGAAGGAACCACCAACCCCCCTCCAAATTGAGCTACAAGGTTGAAAATTTGTACGTGGGTTAACTTGTTGTTGGGGAAGTACCACTTGATGTTATAAATTTTCTTTCTTGTTTTTACCCTGGTTTTTGAGGTTTTGCTCACCTCCACAATCCTTCCAGATTTACTTAGATTTTAAAGAATTTGTATTTAAAAGGGAAAAAATTAAAGGAAAATACGAAGTGCACGGAGATATGCTGTTCAGCCTTTTTTTTTCATCAAGACGTTTTTTGTTTATTCACTTATTTTTCAATTTTATCGCAGTGAGTTCGATAGATATCAAATTTCATTGGGAGCTGTCAGAAAATTACCACCAGTGATAAGATTGAAGAATGAGTCTACAGAATGGGAGTTCAAAGATAACCTAGAGCCTGGAAAAACATATTCGGTAATCGTCAAAACTGCTTCTGGGAAGGTGACTTCATGGCCTGCATCTACCGAAGTGACATTAAGTAAGTATATCATATGAACAATATATTTTCAATAGAAGTGAAAGTTGATTACTTGTACGTCTATTGATTGGAAAAATTTCAAAAAGCGTTATATTCTAATATTTCCCTACCATTTTTTCACCTCTTTAAACTAAAAGTTGACTCTATTATTCAGAATAGTATATTATTCAACGAGCGGTAATGTATGTCGTAACTCATGCAGATGAAGTTTGCAGCACGAGCTGCAAGCGAGTGCTGTAATTCCTCAAGTGAGTTATGACCATTACCGCAAGTTGAATACTATACTTTATCTACGACTATAACAATAAATACTAAGATACAAGTACAAAATCACAATAATTAGGTAGTATTAACTTAATTTGAAAACGTCAGAATTATTCAAGTGACATTAGCAGATGAGTGATCTTACTTGGGATCTTAGTAGACTATATAGTGAATTTTAGCAGTGAGTTATTATTACTCACGCTGCTTGGTAATAGATACTATTAATTGCTAAAACGCAGTTGAATAATATAGTATATTATTCAACGAGCACAAAATGATTTTTCACGAAGGTGAAGTTTGCGACACGAGCTGCAAGCGAGTGACGCAATTCACCCGAGTGAAAAATTGTAATTTTGTGCGAGTAGAATACTATACTTTGTCCACGACTTCCTCGAAAAAATTAGAAATAATCTGCATTTTCAACAATAAAAATAGTTATCAAAAGCGTTGACATAACATTTTCAATGTTCACTGAAAACTGCATACTCACGTAAACGTCAACTATTTCACTTGACATCGATTCCATTCCTTTCTTTCACTCTGATAAGAATGAAATAGATAATTTAATAGAGTAAATATTCAATAAGTTGGGCATTATATTAAATATTAGTTTAATAATTTGCCTAAAAGTTATCTTAGTTACATAAAACCTAAAAATCTAATGACAATACTATCCTAACAATGTGAATGATAGTCTCAAGTTTGGACATACGTTTTGAGTGTGACGTCATGCAGTGTATAATAATCCATTATTCAATAGTAGTGAATAATAGGTATAATTATACTTCAGGAAGCACACGTATAATGAATGATTTATAGTACAGTCGTGGACAAAATATATTATTCAATAGGAGTAGCTGAAGTTTTTTAAGCGTTCTGTAACTTAGACATTGGAAAAACTATCAATTAGAAGACATTTGGTGACATATTAATTTGTTTCTCTGAATATTTCTAATAATATACATAGAATAAAATGTGATTTTTTTTATTCAAATAGGCAATGATGGAATGTTATATTCTCTTAATATAAATTTTGTGCGAATAGTGGGATCGTATTCATGGGGCCAGTATTTTACACAAAATATCAGTAAAAGCTCGAAAATTTTAGTTTTTTTTTAAAATTGTTTACTTTAGTAAAAATATCAAGTCATCAGTGTTTTTACATAGTTAGACTAGTCAACAAATACCTTTTTGTTCAACTGTTTTCAGCAGTGTCGGAAAAAGAGCAAGATGTCTCGATTAGGAATAGCATGTAAATGATATTCGAAGAAAATAAAGTTCCTCTTGTGAAAATTGTAGAAGTTATAAACAATTTTCTGAAAGGACAGAAGAGGAGTTTGGTTTTCTGCAAATATCTCAAACACGAATTCAGATTTTCTATATCTGAAAAAAAGATTCAAAAAGAGGAGAATATTTTCTAGAAAAAAAGTTCTAATTCCCGGAACTGTAGGATCAATATTTATTATAATTTTTTCAGAAGGGCCTTAAAAATACGGCCGAAACCGGGTAATCGGGCTAGGGCAAGTCACGCCCAGTTAGGATATTTTAACAATAAACATTATTTTATAATATTAAATACGAAAATTAAGAAATGAAAAAATTCAAGCACTTACTGGATAGTTGAATCAACAATAATCCGGCGTCAGAAAATTTTATCGCGATTTTTGAATTAGTTATGCAATAGTTAATTAACAACATTTTGCTCATGAACATGAACATTGCAAGTGTGATAACTGTTAAACTATAGATCTGAGAATTTTTTCATTTCTTGGAGCTAGTTTTGAGAGGCTTCAAAATTTTATTTTGCAGTTTTTTATTATATATTATAATCTAATATTTTTATTATTTATATATTAAATATGATATTAATCACATTTTTTTCAATTCTCTTTTGAATAACGCATTTGTTTATAACAATTTTTCAAACAATAGGAGATAGAAATTTGAAAGAACCATTTCCATGCAGCTTCCGATAATAAAAAACGAATCATTAAAATTATTTAAAATTTTTTTTTTATTTTGCGACTCCGTAAATTGTTGATAAGAAACTAAAAAATTGACAAATTTTAATTTTTTAAATTTTTCAAGAGACGTCTATTCTGGATCCATTCGAAAATAGCTCCAAGAAAGAAAAAAGTTCAGATCTATAGTTTTTACTAGTTATCACACTTGCAATGTTCATATTTAAGCAACATTAATAATTCAACATTATTAATTAACTATTGCATAACTAATTGAAAAATCGCAATAAGAATTTTTGCGGCCGAATTATTGTTCATTCAACTATCCAGAAACGTCTTGATTTTTTTTCATTTCCTCATTTTAGTATTTGATGTGGTAAAATACTGTTTATTGTTAAAGTGTCCTAAATGGGCGTGACTTGCGCAAGCCAGATTACCAGATTTTAAATATTGATCTGAGTTCCAGAAGTGGGACACTCTTTTAGAAAATTTCATCTTCTTTTTGAATCTTTTCTTAGATACCTTTCTGTAAAATATTTATAATTTTGTCGAGCGGAATTTTATCTTTTTCAAAAAACCATCTGCATGCTCTTCCGAATCGAATGACGCCTTGCTCATATTTTTCCGACACTGCTAAAAAAAGTTAAACAAAAAAGCACTTGTTGACTGGACTAAGTATCTACTTTATCCTTATGAATGTGTCACTCACAAATCATTATTTATAGAACCTCTGGCTGTTTCACACATCAAAGCTGTAACTAATGAAAAAAATGGAGTTGTTACAATCTCTTGGACTCCACACCCGGATAGTTTTCAGGAAGCATTTCTCATATCTTACCATGAAGTAGAAAGTTCTACAGGAGATAGTAGCACTGAGAAAGTTAAAAATGAAACATCAGTAGCTTTAGATAAGCTATTGCCCGGCAGAAACTACTCCTTAACGGTACAAGCTGTGTCTAAAGATGTAGTATCTTCGCAAAGTTCAGTATATGTTGTAACTAGACCTAGTGCGCCAATTATCGAAGATTTGAGACCTATGGTTGATGGTCTCAATATAAGCTGGAAATCTGATGTCAATTCGAAACAAGATAAATATGAAGTACAGTGTGTCAGAAATGATACATTAGACAAAACAATTAGGACAACATATGAATCAACTATGATATTAAATCAGCTGTATCCTGGAGCAGGATATTTAGTGAAAGTTTTCGCGATATCTCATGGTTTAAAAAGTGAACCCCATGAATATTTTCAACCAGTATGTGAGTATATAAAGTATGATACACTATTTTTAATAGTAGTTATTGATAAAATCTTATTTTTCCCTTCGTTTAAATTTATTTCTTATTGTTAATCTTCGGATTTCCCGATAGATGTTGATAATATTCTGTTATTCTTCTGTTTCTTATATTCAGAATCAAAACTAGATCAGTGGTTCTTAACCAGTTGTCCGCGGACTACTGGTGGTCCCTAGAAGCACAAGAAGTGGTCCACGAAGCCTTCCTAAAAATATTGAATAAGTCATAATTATAATTGAATAAGTCGCGTTCGGTCATTTCAGCCCCACCACTCTGCTCATCTTTTGAATGTATTCAGTACTCATTTCGCACTGCAATGTGATGAATCTGATGACGTTTCACAATGCTGTCATTTACTTGTATTTGCTCGACTTCTGCATGAAAATAAATCATAAAAAGAAGAGTAACTGTTTTCCAAGCGACTGGAAACGATGCAGAGTGTTGATGTTATGGATGAAATAATGACTATATTTTGAGGAATGCCGTCTTCAGTGGCAAAATCTGGCGGGTACGGATGGTGCTCCTGCTATGCTTGGTTCTCGCTTCGGTCTTGCTGCATTGATAAAAACGAAAAATTCGCCTGCAATATCAACACATTTCGTTATTCGTTGTCAAGCTTTGGCTGCCAAAACCCTCACAGAATGCTTGACTATTCCGTTGAAAATAGCTATAAAAGTTATTTACTTCATCAAAAGCAGTGCACTGAATATTCATCTTCTCAAACAATTATGCTTTGATATGAACTCTGACTACTAAGTCCTTCTTTTCCACATAGAGGTGCATTGGCCTTCCAAAGGAAATATGCTTTCAAGGTTGTATGTTTTTCAGAAATATGAGTATTAACGTATTTTCATAATTTCTTTTCAATATGTCTGCTATATTATCGCCAATTTTCAGAGTTTCCTGTTGAATAGTTGATCTATTGCAGCAATTCACGTAAGTTGGTTGTTCTTTTTTTTTTCATTAGGTAGTCTCGTGCATGACACGTGTATGTCCAGTATTGTTTAGTCGACTTTTTTTGCTTTTGCTCAAATAAATAAATTGAACCGTCAACTCCAAGAGTCAGGAAATTTGATGTTTCACGGCATTGGCAATATATTTGCATATGAAGGTGAAATCAATGAGTTTATTGCTGAAATCGAGTTATGGATCGAGAAGATCAAAACTGACAACTTTTTTGCGTTTGATAATTTGTATGAAATAATTGGGGATCACAATGCCAAGGAAAAAGAAGAGTTACAAACATGAAACTCTATTCAACAAATTTGAGAAGTGAATTCAGTCGTTATTTTCCGTACTGCGAGGACAGGTTCGCAATACTTTGAAGTTCTTGATAAAATTGAAAAAACATTGATCGAAATGCAACACGACAAACAAGTTGAAATATATATTCGAGGCAGGAATGAATCTTGAAGGTTTTTGTATTCAAGAAGCTATTTATTTCCCAAAGATTCAAGATATGTTATTCAACTTCGTTTTCATCGACATATTTATGTGAGCAGAGATTCTCGACTTATTTGATAATGAAAAACAAGCACCGAAATCTTGCCGACATGTGTTTGGGTTTCATTATTCAAGCAAGGATTCAAAAGTTAGTTAAGACTATGCAGTCACGAAAATCTCATTGAAATAATACATTCACGTCTCTAACATAAAATTTACTTTAAAAAAATTGAAATAGAATATTATCAGTGTTTCATTTATAAATAGATGAAATAGATGAAAATTACATTTATAGACTTTTTGAAGGTAATATTACTTTCAAAAAGTTGCTGGTCCGTGACAAGACAGAAATGTTGTTAAATGGTCCCTCATTATGAAAAGGTTAAGAACCACTGAACTAGATGGATACCTTCGAAATAAGTACATGATATCTTATTTCTTGAAACTGCATCGGAAAACAGAAATTTAGATTGATATCGCAGATTATGTCACCATGCATTATAAAAGCAATTTGACACTATGTATTGCTTAAGATAATTTAGATTATGATGAAACTTCTAAACACATATGAATTCTTCTAATTTTAGTCCCTAGGCCACCAAGAAATATGAGCATAGAAAAAACCACTACCAATTCTGTAATCGTTAGATGGCAGAGTCCATTAGAATCAAGAATTTCTGAATATGCTATAAGATATCGAACAGAATCTGAAAGGACTTGGGTTAAACTACCTGCAGTTCAGAACACGGAAGCTGAAGTAACTGATATGTCACCCGGAGAACTATATACAATTCAAGTAAATACTGTTAGCTACGGACTAGAAAGCAATGAACCACAACAAATGAATCATACAATAAGTGAGTTTATGCATTACAATTATATCTATATACTGATACGTAAAAAGAATATATGTATATATATATATATATATATATATATATATATATATATATATATATATATATATATATATATATATAATATATACATATGTTAAATACAGGGTTTGATACACACAAATAAGAATAACTATTTAGACAAATTCCGTTTATTGCTTCTTACGTTGGCAACTTGTTCATACGCAAAATCATACACGATGTTTCTCTGACTGTTCTCCAGTGCGTAGATATTCGCTACTGTATATATATATATACTGTATATAATATATACTGTATATATATATTATACTGTCCTAATACTATATATATATATATATATATATATATATATATATATATATATATATATATATATATATATAGGACGGACGAGTGGCAAGAAGCGAATATGCGTGTTATCAATGCAGCAGTAGCGAATATCTGCGCACTGGAGAACAGTCAGAGAATATATATATATATATATAATATATATATATATATATATATATATATATATATATATATATATATATATATATATATATATATATACATATATCCCTGCTGCATTGGTAACACGCATATTCGCTTCTTGCCACTCGTCCGTCCTATATATATATATATATAATTATATATATATATATATATATATATATAGATATATATATATATGGTTATCTGGTTTCCCAGGTTTGTATCCGCGTATGGGCTTCGTCTTCGTTGAAGTCTGTTCGACGTTTCGGCAAAATCACTTTTGCCATCTTCAGATATCTCTTCTCTGTCAGATTGAATACACTGAACTGAGTGGAAGTGTTGTTTGCGTCCATATATATATATATATATATATATATATATATATATATATATATATATATATATATATATATATATATATATATATATATTATATATATATATATAGGGTAAACCGAGGGCATAAGCCACATGAGGAGAGATGCAAAACGACAATATATCGCACTCTCATGAACAGATGGCTCTCGCACCAGGTACGTAGTGATCTGTATGTTCATATATACCCTCGATGTGTTAGTGCCATCTGATAAAAACTGTGTTTGCTGGAAAAGTACTACTTTAAAAAATACTTTCATGCACCCTCAAAGTTTTTAAGGGGGTACAGAAAACTGTTCTCATTTCCTATGAAACAAAGATTTGGTTTCGCAAGCAAATACCGATATTAAAATGTTATAGGTTAAGGGAGTTTAGTTTGCTTCGTAGCGGTCGGTTCTACCTACAACAGACAAACTGAATTCATTGCAAGTGGCATCTCTCCCATATGATTTAGAGAGAGATGCCACTGAACGAAGGTTGAGATGCCTGCGGTACAAAGTTAATTTTCTTACAGATATGCCGACCTTTATATAAGCGCGCAAGTGCCCTTCGTAGGGGGCTCCTGAGACTGTAAAGCGGGACTTGAATCAGCTGTGAATGAAAATAAATGGCGGCGCAAAAAATATCTCAAGTTTCTCGAAATTTACAAAAAATTTACAATTCGGCACACTCAAGAGACGAATGCAGAAAGAACGACTTTTCCAATGGTAGAATGGGACCAGGTGGTTGTGTTAGGTGAAGAGATGCCGAAAGAAAGCTTTGGCAGTCACATTAAGAAGTTGCAAAGAAGAGGATTTACACCTACGTGTACTGATGTCCACATGATAATGTGCCTTCAGGTTGGCGGAAAAAAATGAAAATCAAAGCACATTTAATAAAAAGCACCAACACGAAGACGTGGAAACGTGGCAAGCAGTTCAGAGATGAGGATGGTTTCTTCGTTCACGATAGTCACTCGGATATGGACAAGGAGAAATTGATGAATACGCATGTAAAGGTTGCGGGGAAGACTATTAGGAGGACAAAGAAGGTTAGAGACTGAATACAATGTATCCACTGTGATGCCTGGCAAATGAGGGATGCACTACGTTCATAAATATTTTGTCAACCTTGCTGGAAAATGTTATTAAAAACAACCATAATAATGCATTAGGGCATCTCTCCTCGCCCGTTTTGGCATCTCTCCTCTATAGTCGAGGAGAGACGCCAATTTGTAGTGTTTTCAAAATTTTATTGTTACTTTCGCATTTGATAAGTTTTAAGTTCTGTTTTAATTTTTTATAGAAGTCAAGAGTTTATATTTTCGTTATATTGTTAAAGATTTAATAAATATTCAGTTTCTTAATGCTTTTTAGTCCAAACAAAAAAAACGGGGCATCTCTCCTCGTTTACCCTATATATATATATATATATATTATATAAAATATATATTATATAATATATATATATATTTATATATAAATTATATTATTATATATATAATAATATTTATATTATAAATATATATATATATATATATATATATATATATATATATATATATATATATATATCCCTCTCTTTCGTTGCGCTTCGTTGTAATTGGTTGTTCTCGGCGGCTCCAGCTTCGCGTGAATGGTCCTGCTGGTTCCGCCTGCTGTTTCTCCTCGTTATTGGCTGCTTGAACGTGTACGATGTGTGGCATGACTTCTTGATGCTGGTTTCCAAATAGCCGAGATTTGCTGCGCGTCATTTTGTGCGGTCAAACAACTTCTGGCTTTCTCTATCTCGACGTGAGGATCTCGTTGCTCCACTGCATTTTGGTGTTCGGCCCTCCTCACACTAATTCGTCGGTTAGTTGTATGTGCCGTCACAATTGTGTTGCATGGTATCTCGTAAAATCCTTGTCCTTCTAATAGAATTTTGTCCTTTGGATTCCTCAAAAGTAGGCTCGTTTTCTTGTGCGTCGTTAATATATTACCGATGTTGTTCCGGCGCAATTGTCTTTGTTTTATTTTCTTGTTTGGCTCTTCTGATGATTTTACTTGAATATCCATGGCTTTCAGTGCTCCCTCGATGGTAGCCATTTCACTTCTCTTGTAATCCGAATCAGAAATGGTTATGGAACGACAAATGAGGGTTTTGGCTGTTATAAACAATTGTCCTGAGTGATGGTGTGAGTCAGCCGGAAGGTATCTATTAATGTGGGTTTTATTTCGATACACGGTGTGACCAAGTGTGAACTGAATACGTTCGTGTTGACTGTTGAGGTGATTGAGGAACGTATGTAGTTTTTCTTCTCCATGGGGCCAAATGACGAAAGTATCGTCGACATATCGTAGCCACAGGATGTATTCTGCCTCTTAGTGTCGAACAATATCATGAAGATATTGGCGAAAGGTGGTGAAACTCGCGAACCAATGCTCCTTCTAGTTGTTTGAATCTCTGACCTCCGAAGGTAAAATAGGTGTTCTTGGGACAATGCTTGAGGAGTTCGATTATGTGTGGATCTAGCTTCTTTTCCTGATCCAACATTTCTATGCCTTCCTCCACTGGGTGAATAAGGAAACTACGTCGAAACTCACCAGAAGATCGTTTGGTTCCACTTCTACTTCTTGGATAATCTCTAGGAAATATTGCGAATTCTTCACATAAGATTCAGCTTGCTCAACAAGTGGCTGCAGTTGTTTAGCTACGTACCCTGATAGTAGATGTAGAGCTGAACCCACACAATTAATAATGTGATAGATCTGAGTGGCAAGTCAGGTTTGTGTACTTTTGGAAGGCCATAGAGTATAGAACATCTCGATGAACGCAACGAAAAAGAGGGATAAGGACGCAAACAACACTTCCACTCAGTTCAATGTATTCACTGCGACCGAGAAGAGCTACCTGAAAATGGCAAATGTAATTTTGCCGGAACGTCAGGCAGAGTTCAACGAAGACGAAGCCCATATCGGGAATCAAACCCGTGAAACAAGATAACCAGATTAACTCCGCGAGAACCTGAAAAAAAAAAAAATATATATATATATATATATATATATATATATATATATATATATATATATTTATATATATATATATATATATATATACATATATATATATATATATATATATATATATATATATATATATACAGGGTGTACCAATCTTACGACAAACTTCGGTATTTGGGATATTTTCATAGATATCAAAAAATGTTTTCATCAAAAATGGTATATGTCTTTAAGGTCCATATTTTGAAATTATTTCGAACTATACAGAGTGTAACTCCGTTACAAACTAAACATATGGTTTTTTAAATGAGAACCCCTATATATTATACCGAATTCGGATTACTAACATTTTTTTGAAGCTTTTGCTATAAGATTTTGCTATGTTATACAGAGTACCTACTTCAAAAGATATGGACACGTTTATATGAAAATCGTAGGTAAATCAACGCTCTCTAGCTTACTGCGCGTTGAAGGAAAAAATTTTATTTTGCCTAACAGTGTTTCGTAATATGATGCAATATCTCCCTATTATATTAAATTTCAATTATTTCTCATTTTGTATACAGGGTGGACGGAAACTCGAACCTTTCATTTTCTCTCTTATTTCAAATGGAACACCCTGTATTTTATAGCACAAATAGAATCTTCTATTATATAACTTTATTTTTTGTCAAGCATTCCCTATACCCAAAGTTAATAAAAACAGAGTTATTTTGTAATATTTATTGTGGACCATAATTATTAACCTTATATGTGAAAGCAATAAACGTTGAATGTAACAAAAAATCCTATATAATAATAAATTTTAATAAACAATTTGTTCTTAACAAAACAAGTCACCAAAAGTATAATTTTAACCGTAATATTAAACTAAATGTTCAAAGTGTTCCCGTTAACATCAATGCAATGCTGGAAACCATTACATTTTCTCAGTTAGCGTTGAAATTGATGCTAACGATGAACACTTTGAACATTTAGTTTAATATTACGGTTCGAATTATACTTTTGGTGACTTGTTTTGTTAAGAATAAATTATTTATTAAGATTTATTATTATTTAGGATTTTTTGTTACATTCAACGTGTATTGCTTTCACATTTAAGGTTTATAATTATGGTTCACAATAAATATTACAAAATAACTCTGTTTTTATTACTTTTGGGTATAGGGAATGCTTCACAAAAATTGGAGTTACATAATAGAAGATTCTATTTGTGCTATAAAATACAGGGTGTTCCATTTGAAATAAGATAGAAAATGAAGGTTCGAGTTTCCGTCCATCCTGTTTACAAAATGAGAAATAATTCAAATTTAATATAATACGGAGATATTGCATCATATTACGAAACTCTGTTAGGCAAAATAAAATTTTTTTCTCCAACGCACAATAATCTACAGAGCGTTGATTTACCTACGATTTTCATATAAACATGTCCATATCTTCTGAAGTACTCTGTATAACATAGCAAAACCTTGAATCAAAAGCTTCAGAAAAATGTGAGTAATCTGAATTCTGTATAATATATAGGGGTACTCATTTGAAAAACCATATGTTTAGTTTGTAACGGAGTTATGCAACACTCTGTATAGTTTGAGATAATTTCAGAATCTATATACCTTAAAGACATCTACCATTTTTGTTGATATCATTTTTTGCTATCTCTTAAAATAATCCATATACCGAAGTTTGTCGTAAGATTGGTACACCCTGTATATATATATATATATATATATATATATATATATATATATGAATTGTTGTTGCCTGCGAACTATTTTCAACTTTTTGAAAGTTATTAGCAATAACAGGCTTCGCGAATCACAACTTTTGAAAAAGCCACGAATGTCGTGGCGAAACGTAAACTTTTTAATAAAATCGAGTTTTTTGAGATTCACCAAGCCTGTTATTGCTAATAATTTTCAAAAAGATATATATATATATATATATATATATATATATATATATTTATATATATTTATATATATATATATATATATATATATATATATATATATATATATATATATATATATATATATATATATATATATATATATATATATATATATATATATACATATATATATATATATATGTATATATATATTTTAATTATCTTTTTTTAAGGGCCCAATCCAGTGTCTAATATTGCCCCCTTAGTGGATTCAAATAATATAACTTTAGAATGGCCAAGACCTGAGGGCAGAGTTGAAACTTACAGTATCAAATGGTGGGAATCGAGCGATCCTTCAAAATCCAACATCTATAATATAAGTCAAGACCAGAATGGAACAAATCCAGTGAGATTTTTAGTCAGCGAACTTATGCCTGGGGTGGAATACATATTCAACATAAAAGCATTCTCAAATAATTTAGATAGTGACATCACCGTTTTAAAAACGAGGACAAGTACGTTCGCTTTATATTCTTTACTATAATAAATTAAATTTCACGCTATTTAGTAATTCATCATTTATATGTAATTTTACACTTTCAGTGCCGTTGATTCAGTCTGAAGTTGTGGTAATTAACGATCAACAGTCTACTGATTCCATAGGATTGAGATACACTCCAACACCGCAAACTTCTTCGAAGTTTGATATATATAGATTCTCGTTATCAGATTCGAATATTCCTATTCAAGAAAAATATGCTAATGATTCTGAGCGAAGAGTTAGTTTTGTAGGTCTTGTTCCAGGCAGGCTCTATAATATAACTATTTGGACTGTTTCTCAAAATGTAGCTAGCCAACCCTTACAACGCCAAGATCGTCTTTGTGAGTTCCGAAATTTATTATTACTGATGTAACGTTAACTCATTCATTTATCTTTGTCCTCAGATCCTGATCCCATAAGTGGGATAAATACTACCTCCATCACAGATACTGAAGTAACACTTAGGTGGGATTTTCCACGTGGCGAATACAATGCCTTCGAAGTTCAATACCTAAGTGCAGAAAATGTACTCACGCAAAATCTAACGGTTCATAATTTCATTACTATCATTGACCTAAAGCCTCATAGAAATTACACTTTCACCGTTGTTGTCAGAAGTGGAACCGAATCAAGTATTTTAAGGAGATCGTTGCCTGTATCGGCTATCTTTGAAACTAAAGAATCTTTTCCTGGTAAAGTAGATAAGTTCCAGCCTGTTGATGTACTGCCTAGTGAAATAGGTTTTGAATGGTCACTGCCGTTAACAGAACAGAATGGTATTATAAGAAAATTCGATATAAGTTATGGAATTGAGGTGCGGTTTTCTAATTTGTTTTTTTTTTTAACATCGTTAACCAGTGTTAAATTTCGTAGGGATCTAGTAATAAAAGACACAAAGAATTTCCCCCAAATGAGTTCAAGGGCATCTTGAGACAATTAAGTCCCGGTCAAGTATATGTTTTCAAAATAAGAGCAGAAACAAAAGTTGGCTTTGGCCCAGAAACAGAATGGAAACAAAAAATGCCAATTTCAGCTCCCCCAAAACCTGAAATGCAAGTTGTGCCGACGGAAGTGTGTAAGAGTTCAACAACCATTCAAATACGATTCCGGAAAAACTACTTCAGCGAAGAGAATGGACCCGTAAGTATTTTATCTAATCGGTTTCTATTTTTTTTTTAAATGAATTAGGAAACGTTGTTCTAAAACTCTTTCTTTCAAGGTTATTTCTTATGCACTTGTGGTAGCAGAAGACGATACTAAAAATTCCTCAGGTTTAGAAATGCCTAGTTGGAGAGATGTACAAACTTATTCTGTTTGGCCACCCTATCAAGTAATGGATCCATATTATCCTTTTACAAATACATCAGTCGAAGATTTCACGATAGGAAAAGAAACATGTGATATACGACAGGTTGGATATTGTAATGGTCCTTTGAAATCGGGAACTACGTATAGAGTGAAAATAAGAGCTTTCACTGCTCCTGATAAGTTCACGGATACGAGTTACAGTTTTCCAATATCAACAGGTGTGTGAATCTGTATAATTAGTCTCTTCTTTGATTTAATCTAACTGAAACTGAGTTCGTGGTGGAAAGCTAGAATAAACCATTGTAATGTGATTATAAAAAAATTTTGAAATCGATTTTGAATTATAATTTCTCTCAAAAATCAGTCCAATGAAAAACTTCTTAGATTATTACTAATGAATTTTCTTATCTATAATTCAGTTAATAATTTATATCTGCATTAAGTTGTCAAAACTTTATATTATATTCATTCTTGATGTAGTATATAGATATGTGTCAGGGAAATATTATTAATATTTTCGAAGAAAAAAAATTCATTTTTAAATTTTTTTTATTCATACTTACCTGAAGTTTTCAAAGTATATGCACCAAACATTTATTAGAGGCTTTTTAGTATTGCTGGTAGTGTCGTAATAATATTTACAATATTTATGTTTCGGCATTGTCACAATAAGTTACAAATATTCAGTAACTGCTTTGTTAATTATGTTTTTCATAGACTAATCTTAATCCTCAAGTATGAGATATTTAGATATACATTTTTGCAATTGTCATTCCACTAATACTGTTCTACAAAACACAGAATACTGCATAATGTTTGACTAAACAAATCTAAACACAGAAATCGAAGAAATAACGGAATTGTTTTTATATTTCAGATCAGAATAATTCCTCGATTATATTAGGCACCACAATTCCTATACTAGTAGTGACTTTACTGTTCATTGGAGTATTAATTTATAAAAAGCGACGTGCAAAGCGTGCTGCTGAAAGTGGAGCACATGATAATATGTCACTGCCAGACTCAGTGGTAGAGACGTCGAGACCCGTCAGAATAGAAAACTTCGCGAATCATTATAGAATCATGTCAGCTGATTCGGATTTCAGGTAAAATTTTCTGCCACATTATTAGCCATTTTCGGTCTCATTTTCCCAGAAAATAGTAGGCTATTGTTCTATAACGAAAGTTTACAGTGAGTAGCGGGAGCGGTTATCAGAACCGTTTTAGACCTCTTAGGTCACGATTTTCTAGATTTCTTGACATATATATATATATATATATATATATATATATATATATATATATATATATATATATATATATATATATTATATATATAATATATTATATTTATATATATATTTTTATATATATATATATATATAAATATAATATATATATATATATATATATATATATATATATATATATATATATATTATATATATATATATATATATATATATATATTCTAGTAAATATATTTATAAATTTTTTTAATATCACGGTAATTTTGCTACATAAAAAGGTTTGAGAAAGTCACGAATTTCGTGATGAAACATGAAGTACCTAATCAATAAATCAAACATCAATCTCTTGCTACTGCAAACAAAAAACAATAAGTAGATACAGCTCTTACAGAAACAATGCGAATGTGCATACATATGTGTGTGTGTATTTTAATAAGAAAAACGGCTTTATTGAATAGTTTAACTTAACCTCAAAAATGATTGTTCAGAAGTATGGAACGCATTTAAAAACCTTCTCCTCTCTTAACCGTTGACTTTCGATAGAGTGCAAACATTTTTCATTATCAGAGAAATTACGTCTAACTACTCGATTATCTGGTTTAGTAATTGAAATTAGATGCCAATGGACTCATATTGTCTATTTTAATTTCAGATTCAGTGAAGAGTTCGAAGAATTGAAACATATTGGTAGAGATCAGCCTTGTACATTTGCTGATCTTCCATGTAATAGACCGAAAAATAGGTTCACAAATATTCTGCCATATGATCACTCTAGGTTCAAATTGCAGCCTGTGGATGATGAAGAAGGTTCTGATTATATCAATGCAAATTATGTTCCAGTAAGTTTAATTTTTCTAAGTAAATTTCTATTTCTCTCACTTGTAGGAAGGACAACTATTAACACATTTGTGATGAATATATATATATATATACTGCTCGGAAATGAAAAAAAAACTTCAAACATATTTATTTGACATTTGACAGATTGATGTAAAAATTAGAAATTTCTTTCTGTATTTTAAGATTCGGTTTTTTAACGGTTTTAAGTACCTGTATGTTAGTATTATATATAAATTGGTCCAAAATTAATTGTTAGATATATTTGGGATGCCTTCTGTTTTATGTTTGTTTTTTGTTTTGCTGGTTCATTTCCGAGCAGTATTTGTAACCTCAAATTCGCGAGTGAACCTTCTGTAATGAATATGTCGAATAAATGAGAATACCTTGCAGATTGCCCTAAATCAGAAATGCAGTGTTTCGGAAGCTAGGCTATGAATAAAGAATAAATACATTACGTGTATTATTGGCCGAGTTTCCCTAAATTTTAGATTCATATATATATATATATATATATATATATATATATATATATATATATATATTTATATATATATATATATATATATATATATATATTTATATATATATATATATATATATATATATATATATATATATATATATATATATATATATATATATATATATATATATATATATATATATATATATATATATATATATATAAATATATATATATATATATATATATATATATATATACAGATATATTAATGCCAATATAAATATAGCTTTTGACTGATGTTCAATCAAATATAATAGGTATGTCTCATTGAGCTATTAAAACTTTAGATTATTTCAGTTTTGTGAATACATAACTGAAATTAACCACAATAAACAATAACAAACAACTGGCAACTACACATTCAAGTGTTGCTTTAATCTTAAACTATGTGTGATTGTGATGACTGATTTTGATGATGTGTGTGTGTGTGTCTCTTGACTGTAAATATAGGCATGCGCGTAGATAAGTGAATACGTTCAGAATATATATTCGAATATTATGATATTTACATGATAAGATTAATTATCTAATTAGAGACATTTCCCGGGACATGTTAATACGAGGCACGGTGCTTTAATCTGGGACGAAAGGTCACCTTAATCTAAAACCTAGGAGTAGCTTCTGAGGAGTATAAAAATGATTTTCACATTACACTCTCACTTCTTCATTTTGTTTTCCAAAGAAACCTTCAGGCTACAAAAAATTAGGGCTTCGATACCACAAGACTATTCTTGGCCTTGGCACCAAGACCAATACTTAATAAATATACTCAAAACTGGACTCTTTGTCTTGGTTAGGCCCTACTTAGAATTCATGTTGCAGAATAAAGCTAAAATAAATAAAATCTACAATAAATACTATTTCTTCTATTTAGGGTCATAATTCGCCTAGGGAGTTCATTGTAACCCAAGGACCCTTACATTCTACAAGAGATGATTTCTGGAGAATGGTATGGGAGTCAAATTCTCGTGCCATAGTCATGTTGACCAGATGTGTGGAAAAAGGCCGTGAAAAATGTGATCATTACTGGCCTTATGATACATTACCGGTTTACTATGGCGATATATCTGTGCAGATATTAAATGAAACTAGATATCCTGACTGGAATATTTCTGAATTCATGGTTTGTAGGGTGAGTAAGCTTTCATATAATATAAAAGATTTGTGGTAAATAATCGGATTTTGAATTGAAATTCAAAAGGCGAATCTCAAGAAACTCTTAGAAATACACATTTCTCATTTTTACGATTACTGTAATAAAATCTATGACGTAGCCTTTCACCACACGGTGGCTTCTTCAGATAACAGCCACCGTGTGGTGGAACGCTGCGTCATAGATTCTATTATAGTTAGTTTAACTCAAACAAACAATATTATGATCCAATCCTTGTGTTTTTGGGATTAATTATTATACTTAGTTTAAGAGATTTTAACAAGTATAGGTCCTAACGCCCGATGACGTTAGGATCTAGTAACGCACGTGATGCATATAAGATTTTATTTTTCACGAAAAAATTATTTTATTATAATGAAAAATCGATTTTAAAATCGGTTCATTGCTCCTATACTTTCCATTTTCCTTCACATAGTAGGCATGTCATTTGTTGATATTTTGACGTTTGTGAATATTTTCGTCATCATATTTAGTGAATGTCATTGCTGCTTTCTTTGTGTAGTCTTATAGAAATAATGGAAATGAAAATCAATTTACCCAAGAATATCATAGAAAATGCAGCCAAAGCTGCGAATAATTCATTGCCATTCATCCCTCGGGCCAAAACCCTCGGGCGAATGTTACCCTCCGGGCGCACTTGGTACATAAATAACTATTATTTTTCACTTGTATATTATTTGTTGATTTTACCTTAGATACGGTTGCTATAAATACACTCATTATGCCCTAGGGCGTTATGAGCGGGCATTATGGATCATAACGCCCGCCCATTGTACGAGGAGAAATGAAGCAACTTCCATTGATTAAATAATTCATAATCCTTGTCGTATACGACTCTGGATTTCTCTGGCAATAAATTATTCGCAGCTTTGGCTGCATTTTCTATGATATTCTTGGATAAATTCATATTCATTTCCATTATTTCTATAAGACTACACAAAGAAATCAGCAATGATATTCACTAATAATGGTGACAAAAATATTCAACAAACGTCAAAATATCAACAAATATGCCTAC
Source organism: Cynegetis impunctata (assembly GCA_030704885.1). Lineage (NCBI taxonomy): Eukaryota > Metazoa > Arthropoda > Insecta > Coleoptera > Coccinellidae > Cynegetis > Cynegetis impunctata. The sequence continues at coordinate 106,720 of JARQZK010002335.1, read as the reverse complement.
TATGAGAAGAAAAATGGAAAGAAAATGCTAGAAGCAATAAAGCGATATTAAAATCGATTTTTCATTATAATAAAATAATTTTTTCGTGAAAAATACAATCTTGTATGTACCACGAGCGTTACTAGATCATAACGCCCATCGGGAAACATTCATCCCTCGGGCCGAATGTTACCCTCCGGGCGTTAGGATCTACATAACGCACTTGAAACTCCATGTCATGTCCAAATGTTTCGATAAAATAAGCTTATTATATATGAAAAAAAAAATATTACCTTGAACATGAATATCTTTGTTATATTGGGTTTTTATGTTCCCTTTTTACTCAACTCAAATAGGGCGATCAACAGAGAGTAGTCCGACACTTCCATTTTTCAACCTGGCCAGATTTTGGAGTTCCAAACCCACCACACACATTGGTGAGATTCGTCAGAGCATTTAGAGAAAGAATTGGATCTGACCAAAGACCTGTTGTAGTACATTGCAGGTGGGTTTTAATAATATTACAAATGGGTTTTGTGGAGCTAGAACATTTATAACTATTCTTGTGCTCAAAATGAATATTACGGTGATATTTATCTGAGAAATGCAATTTTTGTTTGTTAACCAAACTGACTATATATATATATATATATATATATATATATATATATATATATATATATATATATATATATATATATATATAAATATATATCTATATATATATATATATATATATATATATATATATATATATATATATATATATATATATATATATATACAGATGAATATCAAACAATCTTAAACTATACATCAAACTGAAATACAAAATATTTGTTATGTATACATTATTAAAAAATTTTATGAAGTGGGCTAGAAGCTAGAGCTAGAACATTTATAACTATTCTTGTGCTCAAAATGAATATTACGGTGATATTTATCTGAGAAATGCAATTTTTGTTTGTTAACCAAACTGACTATATATATATATATATATATATATATATATATATATATATATATATATATATATATATATATATATATATATATATATACAGATGAATATCAAACAATCTCAAACTATACATCAAACTGAAATACAAAATATTTGTTATGTATACATTATTAAAAAATTTTATGAAGAGGTGATTATATACTCACACACAGACACACACACACACACACATATATATATATATATATATTATATATATATAATATATATATAATATATATATATATATATATATATATATATATATATATATATATATATATATATATATATATATATATATATATATATATATATATATAAATATATATATATATATATATATATATATATATATATATATATATATATATTGAATCGCCAGATTGGCCTTACTACAAGCCCTCTTCTTAATATTTTCAAAATCGAACAACCTGACTAGCAGTTCATTAACCTTTCAGTGCACGGGTTGGGTCTGACAGACCGGGCGTTTTGTTTTTATGGCGCTATTTTCTGATGTTATTGAATTGGGTGAGGAGCCCCGCTGTACCTTTCGGTAGGCTCCTTCCCTAACGATAAGTATTGTTTTCAGTTAAGTTTATTACATAGGGCATGATAGATCACGAGAAACGTTTTGTCAGACCCAACCCGTGCGTTGGTGTAAGTATTCGGGGAATATTCGAGTTATTTTTTAGTTGTCTTTATTGTAATTTTCTGGACAAGTACACATTATATTTTGTTTTATTATGGATCCTTATGAAGTTGAAGTCAATAGCCTTGGTAAAAAAGTTAAAACCGATGTCGAAGTGAATACCGATGATGATTGCCGATCCCGACTTCGTAGAAATGTTAGATTCCGAATTCGTTGAAATTTTAGATCCCAAATTCGGAGAAATTTTAGAACACAAAATATTGTAAAGATCGTAGAACAAAATATTACTGTAAAGAATGTAATAATTTCTTATGTTTAGAGCAAGTAGTGATTTTTTGTTCAGAATGTATTGAGCAAAATTAGATATTTCATATGAACTTTTTTATGCCTTTTGTTGAATTAGTTGTCTTATTTTAGTTGATAAAGTTTATATGACATCTTGTTTAAAGAATCGTAACATCGACATTGTTTGTTCAGGCATTTTTTCTATCATTTTTTTCATTGTTCTTGATACTAATGTTAAAAAAAGAATAAATTTTAATTTGAATTATTAAAAATATAAAAAAATGAGAAAATTGGCTTTCTTTTTATTTGAGTAAAAGAAAACTCATCAATACCTCGATATAAAACATAAATGAAACTAGAAAAAAGAAATTTTTTATAAAAAAAAATATATTGAGTTAGGGTCTGAGAGACCCGACCCGTCTACTGGCACAACTTTTTTTCACCCGTGTACTGGAAGGTTAAGGAATTCCCTAGCTCACTAATTATTTGTATACATCACTATATTTACTCTTTATACCCAATTTGATATAATTATACATCTTTGTATTTCGAGAAATTTAATTATTTTTCTTTTATCACCGAAGAAAGTCAAAGTATTTATTATTCAACATACTCTCCTCTCAATTGGACTCATTCATTACAATGAACCTGCAACGCCTCTAGCATTTAAAAAAAATCTTGTAAACTAGCTTCCATAGCTTTTATAAGATATTCGAGAGAAGTTTACCTACTATAAATGTCACAAGTAACAAAACTAAAAAATAGGAATTGAGATAATTAGTTAACAAATACTAAAGATAATATTGTTCCTTCAGTGCTGGGGTTGGAAGATCAGGTACATTCATCTGCTTAGATCGTATTCTTCAACAAGCGTTGGTGGCAGATTACGTGGATATATTCGGTATCGTGTATGTTATGAGAAAAGAAAGGGTATGGATGGTGCAGACGGAGCAACAATATATCTGCATTCATCAGTGCTTCTTGGCCGTTTTAGAAGGAAAGGAAATGACAGGACCTCCAAGAGAAATACATGAAAATCAAGGATTCGAAGGTGGGCAATAATTTAAGATCACTCATTTCATTCATGAAACCAAAACATTTGCTTGGCTGTAAACCTTAACGTATGTTGATTAGAGGGTAAAAAAAATTGAATCAGATTCCGTTCATTTTCTTTCGGTTAGTCCCTTCGTTAGTGGTTAATAAATGCAAAGATAATGTGACCAATATTTCCACCTTTTGTAAATACCTCAAATGCTCATGGTCATTCTTGACTTTCCTATGTAAATTGTAAAACATATTGTACAGGCTGTCCCATTTTCGATGTCCTCACGTGGTAACTCGCTTATTTTTAAAGATAGAGATTTGCGGTTTTCGCGAACGTTGTCTATTTTTTTGTGAATCTCACGTTACCGCAAACAAAATTTTCATAACTTGTTTCATTTTTGAGATACAGGGCGAAATTGAAAATATTGCATTTTGGCCCCCCTCCTGTATTACAGCTGTCTTTTAACTTAAAGGAAAAGTAAAAACTGTATGTTATACACTTTTTCATGTAGAACCCAGTGGCGTAGTCAGATATTTTTGAAATGAGCTGTCATTGTTTAGATATAACCCAATGTTATAATTTTTTAACGGAACACTGTATATTTTTCCATATTCAAATCACAAGTGCTTTGCGCTTTTCAAAAATATATAATACTTATATAATATTCTAAGTATTAGCCCTGTATTTAGATCATTTTCTTTTTTTTTATGGCAAGTCAAGATAAATATCACTTCAATAGATCGTTCGGCGGAATAAACAAAAACATCACTTCCATTTATATAGGCTAGAATGAAAAGTATTCATTAAAAAAATATTATTCAATATAGATGCATTTAATAATTATCATAACAAAAATTGAAACTTATATGAAACACTGCTACAAAACAAAGCTCTATTATTTTTCTGTTGAAAATATTTTGTAAATATTGTTCAAATTACTGCCCATTCTGTTGAACACACAGCCTATATCTAATGAGAATAGCACCAATGGACCACAGTTAAAACAAAAGTCTTATACCTAAGTATTCCAAAGCTTCTTTCGTGGCATTCATCAGAGCATCTCGATTTTCGCCATTGTAAGAAAAATTTGTACACTTTGACAGGAACTACAACCATTCTGCACTTGCTTTTTTTTCATAGCCACCTACTAATTAGGTTCAGAGAGTATATAGTAGATAAATAGTGTTTCATTAGAGTTTAAATTTATTGTTTTGTCAAATTGTTTTATAACGTATACTAAACAATATTTTTTATAAAATTTTTTGTTTTACGCTATACAAATGAAAGTGATATTTTTGTTTTTTGCGGCCAACGATCTATTAAAGTGATATTTGTTTTGACTTGCCGTCAAAAAAAAAATTATCTTAATACAGGGCTAATACTTAGAAAATTATATAAGTATTATATATTTTTGAAAAGCGCAAAGCATTTGTGTTTTGAATATGGAAAATTATACAGAGTGTTCCCTTAAAAAAATTATAACTTTGGGTTATACATAAATAAACAATGACAGCTAATTTCAAAAATCTGACTACGCCACTGTATTCTACGTAAAAAAGTGTAAAATAGGCAGTTTTTAATTTTCCTATGAGTTAAAAGACAGCTGTGATACAGTAGGAGGGCCAAAATGCAATATTTTCAACTTCGCCTTGTTTCTCGAAAACGAAGCAAGCTATGAAAAATTTCTTTGCGGTATCGTGAGATTCACAAAGAAGTAGCCAACGTTCGCGAAAACCGAAAATCTTTATCTTTAAAAATAAAACCCGTAAGGACATCAAAAATGGGACAGCCTGTACAATACTAAGGCATTTTTACCATTCATATACACACAATACGTGACAAATTAACTAAGGCTGCTTTGTCACGTTATTTATGTTTATTAAATTTAAAAAACGTCTTGAAATTGTACAATATTTTTATCAATATTGTATTTCGACATACACCAGAAATAACACGCTTCATTCTTTTTTCTATTCACCATACGTTGAGTTGTTACTGGGTGCAGTGCTATAACTAATTGTTGTTCAATACTTGAACATTAATGTAGAAAAATAATTATCTCATTATTTATTGCTATATCGAGTTCTACATCAGCGTTCAAAGAACATGTAATCTCATCATTCTTTTTCATTCTCTAACGTTTATTACTTTCACTATTATCCAGTGCTGGCTATGAACTTGTATACTCACTGTAAAAGGCTGCTGTTCTGCGGTTCGCCAAAAGGTGCTGGAATCTATGCTGTTGAAGCTTCTTTTGAACCCAGGGAGAAGAAAAGGTAGTGTTTCACTGCCGTTATGTTTGTTTAGATCTCCTTCTAAAATCACATTTGAGCCTCATTTATTTCCGAGGGATACTAAATTTTATAGAAAATTTATATATATATATATATATATATATATATATATATATATATATATATATATATATATATATATATAGTTTATCTCTGTAAGTTGGAACCATGTGAAAAACTTGTTTAGTATTAATTTCAGAAGAAAAAATTATTCCTCATTAAAAGTTCTGCTTGTTCCAAAACCAAAAATATATGAGATACCAAATATTTTCATTCGTATACGTGCTTTGTTAAAAAATATAAATTATGCCCAAGAGTTGGGCAATATTGAAAATTGTGATTGAAGAAAATTGATTAAAACTAAAACCTATATTTATATATATATATATATATATATATATATATATATATATATATATATATATATAAAATATTATATATATATATATATATATATATGTATATCTATATATACATACATATCCATCTATATATATATATATATATATATATATATATATATATATATATATATATATATATATATATATATATATATATATATATGTAATTTATTTTTCAGGAATATCAAGCTTTCTAAAACAAGAAAATAATTTCATTCATATGTATAACTTTTGTTATGAGATTATAACGTTATCAAAAAGTCATAAAGATGTTCTGACAAAGTAATAAACCTTGTGAGGAAACGTAAAAAGTTTTTGGATAGTTAAATACCGAACCAACTAACGGCCTGTCATTCCTAAAAAACTAAAAATTCAACACAGATAAACATGAACAAATAAATATTTGACAATGAAAAATTTTTTTATTCAAATGTGGAGAATGTTTCCTAAGAATTATCGATTTCATATGTTACTCAATTTGACTAAAATCAATGCTCTGGGTATTGATATAAACAATATGCATTTATTTGTTCCCAAGTAACATTAATGCTCTTATTCCGATCTTCAAGATCGCTTTAAAACTATACAATAAAATTTCGAATAAAATCAAGTGATCTTCAAGACATCCCTGAGACCATCATAAAGCAGCTTCTAGCCAAAAAAGGCCCATCCTAAAAAGGCCTTTAAGACTAAATTTCAAAACTGTATTAAAACCATTAAATTTTAATTCTATATTCTTAAAGGGTTCTTCAAGGCAACTTCAAATACATAAATTAAAACTTATTATCTGACATTTTGCTCTCAAAATGTATTCAACGCGGACTAAATTAACTTAAAAATAATTAATGAATCCTAAAAGAGTTTTATTTTGTTTACTAACACTTGACAACTTCTAAGTATGTATAATGGCTGGCAGAGAGGTAATATTTTAAACCGCATACGTATACTAAGCATATAATAAAATAATATTCGAAAGCAAACTATTATGGTGAAAAATTCACCAACGAATGGCACTTTTCTGATAAAAAGTAATAAAATACTTCAACATAACTCGAGCGACACTCATTTAATGTATTTTTCCCATATTGGAAAAATATTGAAAAAATATCATCAAATTTTATTTTACATCTAAGAATCTAAATGCATTTTTTTAATTAATTGGCATATTTCGACATACCGTTCTCCAGTTTTTTAAGAAGATAGAAGACGCAGTTATTTGTTTAATAATATTCTTTTCGTTTACTATTGAAAAAGTCCAAAATGGCGGAGTCTTTATTGCAGTTAAACATGGCGTAATTTAGATTAAAACTAATTGTTCATTTATTAAATGTTTCAAATCTCACAAGATTCAAAACAGCGTTTTATTTGCCACTATAAATCCAATGACTCCCACAGGAGTCTGTTTACGTTTCCTTTCAAAACTAATATGCTTTAATATGTTCAAATTGTGACCTTATTGATTTGAAGTGGTCTTGCGCTCAAATGGAATCCTAACCTCACAAAAAAAATTTTCGCGAATCTTGCTCAAGAATAGTCTTGAGAAATCGTTTATTAATTAATAAGTTGTATTATTGTTTAACAGTGCCTTGCCTCATGTTTGAAAGGATTACCAATTCTCTAAGCTCTTCGCAGAAAAGCAGATTTTTTATGAGTTTATTGTCGTTTTGAAATTCATCATTTTGAATTTGATCGTCGTTTTCGTAGATTTCTTCCTGTAATTCCCAGGCCTTGCCTTCATAATCGAACGGATTGAAAGATGAAGTGAAAGGACACTCTTTTTAAGTAACGCTGGTTTCAATTGCACTATGGTTTTCTTGCACTGGTTGAAAAGAGCTTCTCTCAGTTATGTTCACATTCATCTAAAAGTGGAGGGGATTTTTAATTAGATTTAATGAAGTCGTCCAAAGACCAAAAGGTATTTCTTTTAACCAAATTGACTAAATTAAAACCTTTAAACTTAATAATACTCTTAATGTACTCATTAAAAGGTAAAAATTATGTTTTTGGATTTAATGTGGTATATTCTATTGGCTGTATTGTCTTAGGATAAAATAGTGTTCCTAATGGGTTTTGAAGAATACAACAAGGGTTCTCCATAAAACTGCTTCAAAACTATTTTTCCCAGAACGGATTGTTTTAAAACCAACTTGCTATTTAATTCTTACTAATAGCAAATTAGTTTCGAAATAGCCAATGTTAAGATTAACATAAAACCAGTATAAGATCAATAGGGCATTAAGAGCAAATAGCCTTTTTATTTTGATTCAAAGAGTGCATTAAATTCTTTGTTTAAGAATTAGTGGTCTTAAAGAAATTTTAGTTTATCTCAAGATTACTTTAAATCATATGTCGATTTCTTGAACATATTAAAGCATTTTTAAAACCTAAATAAATAGAAACTGTTTTCAAATTGTTACTTGGGTTATTACGTCATAATTTAATGAATATAAACTTAGTTGAGGTCCCTCGGAAATATTTGATTATGGTTAATAACATTATTGAATTCCTTATCATTCAGCTTTTTTTTGCTTATTTTCTTATCTTGTAGGTATTTAACTCCTTATCTCCATACTAATATATCAATAATAATTGGTGATGGTTACAAGTATTGAATAATGATCCGTGCGTGATTTCAATTAACGTTCATAAAAATACACATTGTTTTCTTTTACATCTCAATCTATCATACTTAGTTATTTTGATGAAAATAGATATTTATCGAAATTCTGACTAAATGTAAATGATAGAAGATCTTAATGAACCTGTAAGAGATTGATCGGTCTTATATTTGCGTTTATTAGGAGTACAGTGAGTTGTTAGTTAAAACCTGAGTCCTATGGCCCGAGGGATGGATGTCATTCGATGGTCGTAATCATCTGGTAACGTCAGTGGTAGCATACAAGATTTTATTTGTCACTTTACATAAAACAAGAACTAAAATCCACAGATGGTATTAGTTTTTATTTTACTATCACAGATATACATATATCTGGTAGTCCATGATAATACACAATTTGACGATTAATTATTTAATTGTCAAAATTAATATTTGGAATCACAATGGACATCCGATAGTAGATATCCCGAAAATAATGAAAAAATACAGAAAAAGCAGCAGTTGGGTTTTCTGAATCAAAACAAACATATGAAAAAGAATACGAAAGTTTCAGACTATGGCAATGAAAAAAATAAGATACAGGCTGTAAATGAGATGTTGGCATATTTTAAAATGAGAGTGCGAAATGTATCCACTGCACATCGGTTGTTATGGATGCATTTACGTATCTGGTATCCAAAGCGTTATGACAAAATAACAGCTAAGTGAAAAATAATCAAATTTTGGATTGATTGGGCCTGTGTGTAAATTAATAAACATATTAAAACAATGGTTAATAATAAGATGTTAAAAATGCTAAAGCCAAAAAAAGCTTGCCTTTAGCATCTGATGAAGGTGATGTTTCACCGGAACGTACGTCATGCATTATTTCAATTAATAAATGTGTAATTTGTTATTATTAACAATTTTTTTAATATGAAAAATAATCATTTTCAAAATCAGGCAGTAAGTTCTTAAAAATTCATGACTATGACTATAAATATCCTGCTGTTGTTATATTATTGTCAAATTCTTAACGGCTGCACAAAAAGTTTATATTGTACATCTATACAGGCAGACTTATAACTATAAATTATTAAATAATAGTGCTAACATAACTCTCGTAAATTCGAAATGTACATTGATCTAGCAATGCAACAACTAAGTATTTTTCAGAGAAATAAACGGAATGTACTGACAATGAAATACAATTTGTAGGTATCAATACTCGTTATTAAAGTATCATATACTCAAGCCTGATATAACTCAACATTATAGATCATAATGAAAAATTGAAGTTACAGATATTTATTTTTTCAAGTACTTCACAATTTTTGCTGTAGTTCTTCAATTTCAATGTAATCCAAAATTATGCTGTAAGAGATGCATGGAATATAGCAAATGCTATTTGAAAACCAGTTGTCGTTTTATAATAAGAAATTTCAAACGCTTTAATTTAAAGACGGATATTAAAAGCTGGTCATCTATACTTGATTTGGTTTAAAATTGATCAGACCACTGCATTAAATATTTAAATATAGGTACCTCATGAAATAATCAATAACTTCCAGTAAATTTTCAAAAGTGCAATGTCTAATTTCTTGAACTGAACACTGATTGTTTTCTAATTTTGTAATTAATGTTCGTTTTTATTATTTAGATGACGAAGGCATTGCAGAATCTGGGATGTGAAAATGGAGGATCTTGAACTGTTCACCGTTTCAAGTAGGAGAGAATAAGAATTCTGAGTTTCTGGATATTTTATTTGATGAATTGTTCAACTTCTGCCATTCAGATATTGTGTTGTTGCTCATAGGATCCTATATATATATATATATATATATATATATATATATATATATATATATATATATATATATATATATATATATATATATATATATTATATATATATATATATATATATATATATATATATATATTTATATATATATATATATATATATATATATATATATATTTATATATATATATATATATATATATATATATATATATATATATATATATATATATATATATATATATATATATATATATATATATATATATATATTTATATTTATATATATATATATATATATATATATAGATATATATATATATATATATATATATATATATATATATATATATATATATATATATATATATATATAATTGTATATATTTATATGTGTTAAAATTAACAAATGCATTAAAGGTATTACTACAAAGTATGAAATTTTAAAGTTTTGAATAAGAATGTCTTTTAGTTAGTGTATAAATTTCTGTGATATATTCTGGTATGATTAATGATTTCATAAGTTTTACTTGTTCATCTGGGACAAAAAAAGTATAATGTACTTAACTACAATAAATGACAAAATCAATATATTTCATACATCAATGAGTTTATGTTTATCACCTTGTTCCAGAATTTCTCGTGAAAAACTCAATTATTCGTTTTAATTTCCTATGAAAACTTTATCGACTCTAAGTGAAAGTATACGATTTCAGTAGTTGATTCCCTTCACTTTATATCCTAGTCAAATATTTTCAGGAGTAAAATATGCAATATTGATATTTTTAACATGCGATTACTACTGATGGAATATCATTTTCCTAGTTTTAACAATGAGAATTATTCGATTGCAAATAACAGAAATATTGAATAATCATCTTCACTGGAAACTAGTAGATCACTTTGCAATATAGGGGATTAAACAAATTGCACAATTTTACATTTGAAAGCAAAGGCTCTGCCCTTACTAAAATAGATAATATACAATTATTCTCAATGAAATTCCATGCTATTATTGCCAAGAAACATCGTGACAGAAGTTGAGGTATTAGTACAACAAGTTGCTGGTGAATGTTATATTATTATAACAGTCTGGCGTTAATTCAACTCAAAGGATATTAGGTTTGCTATCAAACCACAATATTTTACTGGGAACTGATATAAAGACCTGAAACTGTTTGAATTATGATTATGCATACTGTGTCATGTCTACTGTTAATGTTGGCGCTTGTCATATAATATTTATATATATATATATATATATATATATATATATATATATATATATATATATATATATATATATATATATATATATATATATATAAATATATATATATATATATATATATATATATATATATATATATATATATATATATATATCTATATATATATATATATATATATATATATATATATATATATATATATATATATATATATATATATATGTATAATCTCTTGAAAATTATTAGCAATAACAGGCTTGTTGAATCTTAAAACACTCGATTTTATTAAAAAGTTGACGTTTCGCCACGACATTCGTGGCTTTATCAAAACTTTTGAAAAAATTGAAATTTTTTTGACATTTATTGATTTGAAAAATTTTGAATAGAAACAGACTACTGTTTCACTAAAATTTTTCGGCTGTGGCCGTTCTTTGTTATTTATTACGTGCTATTCAGTCCAATATTAACATTCAAATCTGTTATTATTAGATGGTAAGGGAAACCACAGAAACCTTTACCCACGTAATGTTTGAAATAGGTTCAAATTATTTTGATTTTGAAGAGTCAAAGAATAGGGTACTATTTATCTTTTTTTCAAAAATTTCTTATTGCGGCTGTGGCCGTCTTCAGTTATTAATTATGTGCTATTTAGTCCAATATCAACAGACAGGTCTGTTGATATTAGATGGGAACCACAGAAACCTTCACCCACGTAATGTACAAAATAGGTTTAAAATATTTGATTGTTGTTTTTAAAAAGACATTACTTGTAATTTTGGAGATCACATGTTCTAAACTATACTTTCTTTTTAGAAAAATTGAAAATTCTAGATGTTTAGATTTTGTCTAAGAAAATGAGTTGTTATGGTTAGAGTTTGTTGTTTGTTGAATTATTTTATTTTGATTTATGTTGTTTCAACAAGCCTGTTATTGCTAATAATTTTCAAGAGATTAGAAATAGTTCACAGGCAACAACAATTCGAATAAATAATATATATATATATATATATATATATATATATATATATATATATCTATATAGAGGAAAGTCGCCTAATTTTGGATTTGTACTATCTGAATAACCGCTTACAGTTTTATATAATTAAATCCACAAAACGAAGCGCCTCCAATATAATATCATCCTGTGTGAAGTACATAGTTCGACTGTTCACTACTTGGTGAATACAGAGCCACATCTTTACGCGATGGGTAAAACATTTTATCAGCCACATAAAACCTTCAAAGGAAGATCCCGTGCTGCTTATTCTTGACGGCCATTATAGCCATACCTGGAATTTGGACGTTATAGATTTGTCTTTTATGTCTCCCTTAAAGACATACTATTCAAGGGAAATCCAGAATTAGTTAAAAAATAACCCTACTCGGAATATAAGCCCCATTCAAATCTGCAAATTATTTTGCCCTGCTTATCAGAAATGTGCGACTGCTGAGATATCAGGATCTCCCCCGAAACAACAAACCGATAGCGGTGTTGGAACCAAACGGTTGTTAAACGTTGTAAGCATAGGGTACCATTGACACTGTGCTACTTTTTCGTAAAACTAAGGATGCCGTTAAAAATTTCAATAGGCCTTCTAGTTTTTAAGATAAAAGGTTTTTCTGAAAATGTTGCATTTTATGACCCCTCTAGTATCTCTGTTATCCTTCAATTTATTGAAAAGGTAAAATTACATTTTTATGAATTTTTTTCGTAGAAAGCAGTAGTGTAGATAATTTCTGCTGGATATTTATTATTTTCGAGTTATAAAACAAACTTTAATTTTTTCAAATGGAACACCCTATTTATTTATAGACGATGAAATTTGTCTTTTTCTACCTTTTCAAAAATGTATAATAGTATGCACTTTTTCTAAGAAACGCGCGAATGAATAACAATTTTCTTAAATTAAATGCATAATTTAAAAGTAGGTAGGCCATGGATATTGTTTATAATGAGAATCAAAAATAAATGTCGAATATTTGTCTTATCGGTTTTTGGATCGACTTTTGGTTTATAAAGCTGTTTATTTTCGTTCTTTTGGTATAATCATTCAATTGATATACATCAGTGTCTTCGAAAAATGGCAGCGTATTAAAAATATGATATGCTGGTATGTTTCATACAGAGTAATGAAAATTCTGAAGAAGTTTCGGAATTATATTTCCAAAGGTAAGTAAGCTATTATGGCTATAAAAATCTCTCTCATCATTTTAATTTTTTTCTTGTTAGATATCCAGAATGAAGACAGCCGTTTTTTGAAATATTTGCTCGTTTAAAAACCGTCTTTAATGTTTGAAAGGACACAACAGAAACGCTTTGGAGTTGGGGTGTCATGTTTTATTTTGGGGTTACCTATAGTTTATAGGATTTTTGAAGGAGGTCATTAGTTTAGACTAAATTTAATTAACTAAAATCTTAAGGTTAAAATGAAACATTTTAACCCTTAATAAAACAATATATAATCTAAAGAAACTGGCAACTTACAGCACGTAGATTCCTAGAAATTCTTGAGAAGGTTATTCCAAAACTACTCGAAAACATTCCATTAGCCCAATATAATGCTGACTATTATATATTTTTGAAAGGGTAAAAAAAACACAAATTTTATAGTCCATAAATATACAGGGTATTCCTCTTAAAAAAACATAAGTTTGCTCTATAACTCAAAAATGGTAAATATGTGAAATAAAACACCACTGTATTCTACGGAAAAAATTTATAAGAATATTAATTTACCTTTTCGATAAGCTGAGGGATAATCCCAAAATGCAACATTTTCAAAAATGCCCTGTATCTGGAACACTAGAAGGTCTATTAAAATTTTGTTAACGGCATCTTGAGTTTTATGAAAAAGTAGCACAGTGTCGCGACCCGCAACCCTCTATCTTCAAAGATAACAAACACAAAAGTACCCAAAATGGGACCCTGTACAGGTCATCCAGTAATTAGCACTCAATAATTATAACTTCCTTAATTTAAATGACACACCTTGTATTTTATATGCACATCAGGTGCAAAGTTTAATTATCTCATCAAATACTTTATGGTGCCCATATAACTAATTCTTCATATTTTTATGAAAACCGAATATTTTCATATTGCTGTATAGTTTTAACAAATAATTAAAACTTTCAAGTAGTATGCAACTTTGGAATGTCATCATTTACTTGTAACATCTGGTCTGTCTACAAATAAATATATATATATATAATATTTATCTATATATATATATCTATATATCTATATATATATATATATATATATATAGGTATATATATATATAGGTATATATATATATATATATATATATATATATTATATATACATATATAATATATATATATATATAATATATATATATATATATATATATATATATATATATATATATATATATATATATATATATATATATGTATATATATATATATATATATATATATATATATATCTTGAATCGAAGTAACCTTTACTTGATGGAAATCCATATTAGGGAATAAGAAAACGTTTATTTAAATTTAGTTTAATCTATATTCACAAAAAATGACAATTGTTTCGATAAGACAATGTCTTCATCAGATTTAGTTTCAAACTTAATCTTAAAAGGAAAAGAAAAGGAAGGAAGCACACGTATTTCATTCCTTCATGAAGTATGTGTCAGGAAGGCAGGCAGCTTGAGTTTAACTCCTTCAGTCAGATCAGAGGATACACTTATGTACAAGTGCATTAATGATGGTCGAGACGGAACATTTATGTAACATTGGAAGTGTGGGTAGGGTTCAGTGGATAAATACTGGCCCAGTATTCGCCTTGTAAGTATGCAAGTATTGACTTATTTTACGTCATAAGGAAACCTCTGAAGAAAACTCATGGCAGACCCGTCGACCCCGGAACTCTAACCCGGGACCTCTCAAATACTAGCCAGCGTACTCGGCTAACTAGCCTGGTAATTCTTAAATTAGATCACAGTTCTTATGTATTATCTGAAATGTTCTTCTAATAGGTGTAAATAACAGGGAGTTAGATTTATCCCAGAACGTATAACAGGTATTTACTTATTTGGAATGGTTAACTATTGAGAGGTTCCAAATACCAGGTGTAATAGGGAGGAATTCCTAAGTTTAGTTTGCTCATTGAGTAAAAGATCTGAAGATTTGTGTTCGAAAATTTCCATAGATTCTAATAAATTTAATTTTTGAGATTTATATTCTATATGTGTTTCTTCTATCAAATGGTTGGAATAAAGGGAGTCGCTCTTTCATGTTCGTTGATTCTATTATGAAAGGATCTACCCGTCTGACTTATATAAAATTTAGGGCATGTATTTCACTTAAGTTCATGAACTCCTGAGTTATTATGTTTATCTAATTTTGGTTTATTATTTTCAATGATACTTATGAGTTGTTGGTTTTAAAAGCTAGATTATGATTGTTACTCAAAAATATTTTGTAGACTTCATCTTTTAATTTACCAGTATATGCCAGTGTTGATACCATAATATGGTAGATTTATATGTTTAATTTCGTCCCTTAATTCTACAGAATTGCGTATACTAAATTTTGGTTCGATGTTACAGTGATTTTTCAAAATTTCAATAAGTTTTTTGGAAACCTTGATGGATGGGGTTTTCTTTATGAAGTTCAATCAAATAATATAAGGTGGGAGCTTGGAGGTTCATAACAACTAAAAATTGTTTTCCCATACAGAACATAGAGAACGATCTTTAATTGTACGTTTAATGAGTTTTTGAAATCAATTTGTTGGATCATTGTTTTTTGTCTGAAAATTCCCGGTGTTTAGGAACAAAAGAGTTTTATCTATATAATCTATTTTATTATTTGCAACTATTGATTTACATTGGTCTGCTCTACTAAGAATAATAACTTCATTAGTTATCTTTCTTTGAATTTGTTTTGCTAATGAATAATTGGTTATTTTTGAGAAATGACGTTTTTGATGTGGTATTTCGTTAAAATATATTTTTTTGCATATTTTTTGATTTTGATAGAGCCTAGATCTAAAAAAAACATGAAATCATGAAAAATATACAAGTTGACCATAGTCAGTTTAATATTACTACATAAAGTGAACAAGGAAAATTTTCAATAACTTGAAAAATTATCAAACAACTTTCAAGGGAGCTGGTTATATGTATTCCCCGACGAGAATTCTTCATTCACAATCCCACTGTGAATTATATTAATCGTCAAGTCATACCTACTAAAAATCTGCATACAGCTGTTTCGATCTTAGTAGATCTCATCAGTTCAGCTTATATGACCCAGAGTGAATTAACAAATGTTTAATTGTTTTCCAATACGGCTAGGTGCGCATTACGAGTTTTTTACTGCGCGGCAAAAAACCTGCGACATTTTTACGTACGGCAAAAATAATTTAAAAAAGCAGGCGCACGCAATACGGCCTAATAACGCATAAAAAATCATTTTTAAAATAGATTTAGTAGAAGCAGCTTGTATTTCTGCTCTTGTAATTATAGCTCGTAAAAAGAAAAAAGATTTTGGGTACATCCTCTTGTCAATCAACGTTTAAACAAGGAACAATTATGTAAAATATTTTTTCTACAAGCGTGCGCTTTCAACCCTTTTCCCGCACGCATTTCAATTCGTAAAGAGTCACATTGCCAAACAGTGCGGAAAAAAACCCGTGCTATTCCATTACCGCACGCGTTTGCGTGCGGTAATGGAATAGCGAGGATTTTTCCCGCACGCTTTTATTAAAGAATAAACTGAATAATGATATGTCTCTATGCACCGAACGCCACCGACGACGTTACTATGGAAACGACATGTTAATTGACATAATAATATGTCATTAGTATGAAATTATTTGAATAAGTGAAATGGAATTTAATCGGTGTGTTAAAATCTTCGTTAAAATGGATACATCTGATGATGACCTGCCCTCAGAAATATTAGTAACATCTTATGAAGCCAGTTTGAATTTGCTGCCATCAAATTCAAAGAAGAAATATGAGAAGCAACATTCTGATTTCATTGATTGGTGTAATTCCAAAAAGGTGAAACCGAGAAAGGAGGAAGTGTTTTCGGCTTATTTTATGGAAATGTCTAAAATGTGGAAACCGAACACGTTATGATCGCGATATTCTATGATAAAGAGTGTTTGTAAAGTTAAACAAGATTTGGATATTGGAAAATTCCATAATCTTCATTAAAAGAAAGAATATTGGATTTCGTCCAAAAAAGGCCAAAATTTTAATGAAGAAGACATAACAAAATTCAAAGGTGAGGCATCTGATGAAATTTACTTAATGATGAAGTTGGTAACAATTTTTGGATTAGCTGGTGCCTGCAGACGAGAGGAACTTACAAAACTCACCATCGACGATATAGATGATAAAGGAAACTTGATCATCGTCAATATTAAGGACTCCAAAAATCATTCATCAAGATGCTTTGTTATATCCCAAGACACCAACAATGGATATTTTCTGAATATGTACAGAAAATATATAAATTTACGTCCGAAGGAAACGCCCCATCGCCGATTTTTCATAAAGTAGAATCGGGGAAAATGTATGATTCAACCTGTCAGAATCAATACAATAGGAAAAATACCTTCCGAAATTGCAGCTTAGTTACGCCTACAAAATCCGGAATTATACACAGGTCGCAGTTTTAGGCGCTCCTCGGCTACTTTCCTAGCCAATTGTGGAGAAGGTATCACAAATATTAAACGTTTAGGAGGATGGAAGTCAACTTCTGTTGCTGAGGGATACTTGGAAGAATCCATAAATCAGAAAAAAGGAATGTCCACTAAAATTCTTAGTTTGAATGCTCCGTCCTCTTCAAATTGTAATACAGAATCATAATCTTCCAAGGAGCAGCTGACTTCGACCAATTTGATGACTTCTGCTATAAACTTGCATAACGCGACCAACTGCACGTTTACAATTAATATAACTAATAACTGAATATTTCTAATGAATATAAGTATTTATATCATATAATTTTGATTAAGAGCACTAAAAAAAGAAGAAAGAAACAAAATGTACTTAGATTCCTTATTACAATTCATTTTTAGGTGCTGTTAGTTAGTCTCGTTTTCTTTTCAATTAATAAAGGATTTATGAATATTTCAGTTTAGATTTATTTCATACGCTTGTAGTCTTTATGCACCGAACGTCAACGATGAGAGTACGATGGTAACGACAGACATGTAGAATTACGTTTGTCATTCAAATCAAATTTTATCTGTGTGATGAAATCTAATCGATCTCGTATAAGCGCTTGTAGAAAAAATATTGTTCCTAACTCGTGCGGAAAGAGTCTTTCCCGCACTCAACTGCTTACCCGAACTCCGCTCGAACTCCGCTTCGCGTCGTTCGGGTAACGGCAGTTTAGTGCAGGAAAATATCTCTTTCCGCACTTGTTAGGAAATAGTATATAACATAATAAGTGTGGTAACTAGGTTTTTAGCACACGCTAAGTGAAGTTTGAAAAACGAGCCGCAGGCGAGTCTTTTCATTCACTTAAGTGTGCTAAAAACCTTTACCACGCGAGTTATGTATACTATTTTATCTACAACCGTTCGTTTTGATTGAATACAAATTAATTATAGTCTAAAATTTCCCAACTTGGTCACCAGCAATGTTTTAACTTTTTTTTATTGTTATGAAAATTAGGATGTCATAGCGACAAAAATAAAGCAACGCCACTTTGAAGTTGTCAGTCAAAATGTCAGTCGAAAATATGGAGATTTCACGGCTAGTTTTACCGCACTAGTGCGTTAAAATGATTTTTACCGCACTAGTACGTTAAAGCAATAGTTACCGCACTAATATGGGTGTGTAAAAACATAATTATGCACGGTTGTAGATAGATAACTATTACAGAATTGTCCCTTGTTTGAACGTTCATTGACAAGAGGATGTACCCAAAATCTTTTTTCTTTTTACGAGCTCTAATTACAAGAGCAGAAATACAAGCTGCTTTTACTGAATCTATTTTAAAAATGATTTTTTTATGCGTTATTAGGCCGTAGTGCGCGCGCCTGCTTTTTTATAATTATTTTTGCCATACGTAAAAATGTAGCAGGTTTTCTCGCTGCGCAGTAAAAAACTCGTAGTGCGCGCCTAGCCTTACAGACTGTTCGACGCTGCGGCGACTTTGTAGCTAAGTGCGCGCAATAAAATTGAAAACTCAATGTTACAATACTGCGGCGCTATATTATGCCGCAAAGCATTTTCGCCGCGCGGCGAAAAATTGATAGTGCGCGCCTAGCCTACAAATCGTGACCGATCTACTATCTGGATAACAACCCAGAGCGGTCTCCACCAAGGATATTGGAAACCAACAATTCACAGCTTAGATCTAAAATGCAAAATCCCGTCTGGGGAATACATAACTTCCTGACATATAAAGAATGTATCATGAAACAATTATCATTTCAGTATAATTAAGGGTAAAGGCTATTGACAAGTTCACCTTCAAATACGATCGTTGCAAATGAAACTAATTGAAGGTACTCTCTAAGATTTTTTTCCGCGATTCTGGCAACAGGAAGTGTAGAATAGTTGTGATGGAGGAAAAAACACTTACTCATTATGAGGAAATTGAAAAATTGTCCTTGCAAAATGAATATTAATTGGCAAATCATTTCTCTCCATTGAGCGATTGATTTTCAATAAGCTATAGATTCTTCTCGATAATATTACTTGAAAAAACATTGTTTGGTAGATAGTTACAAGGGTAGAACTTCGGTGCAATATTCTTTTCACACATGAAGTAACTGCCGGAAGCATCGAGATCGTGAATAATCACATTATTATTGTAACCTTACCATAGAAATCAACAGAATTTACATTACAAATTACTCAAGAAAGAGTTTGATTAGTACACGCTTATAGATAAACTTAGGATTGACTAATGTATGAACGATTTTTCACAAAAGTATTCAATTGGTCTCTAGATTAACATGCTCAATTTTTGAAATCATATTGAATGTTCTTGACTTCCGAAAACTTCTCTTTCCAATTATCTGGTTATGTTGTTTTACGAAAAAATGTTATATAGTTAGTTTTAATGAGATTTGATCGCTAAAAACTTTTTGGTAATGAGCTATAGAACCGTGTCGATAATATTTAAATTAAAATAAAAACATAAATAGTTACTAGAGTAGAACTTGATTATGTTCTAAACAATATTCTTTTAACTCGTGAAGTCACGGTCGAATGCATAGGGATTATTGAAGAAAACAAGATTTATATTGAAAATTAGGTATACATGAAGTTTAATCAGTACACACCCATAGATAAGCTTCATAGGTCAGAACGGGCAAATATTTTTCAGTGAAATTATGCAACATTTTTTCACGAAATTACAATTGATCTCTATAGTCAAAGATCGCAGTGCCCCCAGACATTACTTATTCTCTCAGCAATAATATGTGTGGGATAAAGTAGTGTACTTTCAGTGTATGCATAACTTTTAGCTTGGACCGACGGCCAATTTCCAGGTACCTATCAGGTGCTAAAAGTGGGCAAAAACTTAACTTACTTTTCTTTAAAGTCTCAGGGCTGATTTTTATACATATATGCTTCAATAGATACTGTAAAAGCTAATAATTATTACTGCCAGACACTTGTAGGCGAAAGCCTTTGCCAGACGCTTTGAGGGTCCCAAAATAATTATGGAAATTCACTTATATTCTTAGTCTTGATTTTTATATGATACTCAGGGTACTATTTCAGTATTTTCTGTAAGCAGCCAGACCGATCGTTTGGGCCAAACAATCTCCCAGACACACATTATATAGTAATTATCGAGTCTGTTCAAAGCATTGTGTAATGTGTTCGTGTAAAATATATATATATATATATATATATATATATATATATATATATATATATATATATATATATATATATATATATATATATATATATATATATATATATATATACATATATATATATATATAAATATATATATATATATATATATTTATATATATATACATATAGGTACAGGGCCCCCACTACCATATGTGCAAAGTGTGCAATGCAAAAGGGCGCCATTCTTTAGGGGCGCCAAAACCCAGAGCCGGGTTGATTTTTTATGAAATGGTAAGTATTCCCTACTTTACTTTATACTATCAATATTAACTCTTTATAGGATACTGGTTATAATTAATTTTTTTTACCCAAATATCTTTTTATTAATTGAAATGTCATGTACAGGGTCTTTGATTTATGTGCTTCCTTGAGCCTTTATTATGTCAGATAGAAAAAAAGATGTGATGTTTTAGTTTTGGGTTATTTTCTAGTATTTATAAACAACGTGTCTGTACCCCATTAGTTAAGTAAATACTTTAAATTGGGTGCGAACAAGAATTTATTTCAATTTATTTTGTTATGATTTAATTCTGTTTGTTTCATTTTGATATTTCAGTCTACTAATAAATATGACTTCTAAAGTTCAATACTTTGCTTTATTTCAAGAACGTACCTACCTACCTACCTACCTTCAAAAAATAAATAAAAAACATGATCCAAAATGCTTTAAGGGGCGCCAAAATCCTTTTTTGCACACAGGCGCTAGTAGACCTTACGGGGGCCCTGTATATATATATATATATACAAAAGTACGTATACTCAAACATAGAGCAGGCTAAAGTAGACAGTAAGTATAGAAGGGAGATCGGAGCGCATAGATCGCGCTTAAACGGGCGAATCATGTCCTTCGCTCATACTCATAGGGTCACTGTATGTCTGGGGGGATGTTTGGTCCTTACGATCGGTCTGGCAGCGTACAGAAGGTATTGAAATAGTACCCTATGTATCATATATAAAAATCAAGTAAAATTCCATTATTTTGTTGGGACCTTCAAAGCGCCTGGCAAAGAGGGGCCTTCCCGTCGACGGGAAGTGTCTAGCAGTAATAGTTATTAATTTTTACAGTATTCTTTGAAGCATATATGAAAATCAGCCTTGAGAATTTAAGAAAAGTAGGTTTTGCCCACCTTTAGCACCTGGTACCTGGAAATTGGCCGTCGACCCAAGCTAGCAAGTATGCAAACACTGAAGATACATACGAACACTACCTTATCCCACAGATATTATTGCTAAGAGAATAAGTAATGTCTGGGGGATCTGGGATCTTGCTCTACTAGATCAACTACAAACTCAAATATTATAAGCCTACATATATTACAAAAAAGAATTAATACACACCAAATACACAAAGGTTATCAAATGATAATCCACATCTTCAAAACATCCAATCAACCATCAATCATATCTACAATAATAATTTTCTCTGAAATAGATGGAATAAATCATAGTCGATATTACCTGTAATTTTTTCTTTCCACTCATTATATCCATAAATCGAATAATTAGGAACAGATTATTCACACTAAGTATTTTCTGTAAACATCTAATATAAGCAGACCTGACTTCAGATGTTGGACTAAAAAGCACGTATGTGCACGTTAGGCGAGCGGCGTACCCCCAAAATTATGACACCTTACCATAACTTTTTGGTAACCAACAAATTTTGGTACCAAAATGTTCGTTGCAGAAATCTGCATAACTTTTCTCAATAAAATTTTTCGATTGGAGTGGGGGAACATTGTGTTTTTCGAGAAAAACTGGTTTTTTTCAACAGCGGATTTCGTTTCAACTCGCTATCAATTTTTTTCATTTTTATATATTGAAATGAAACTTTTACGGTTTGATCGTGATATTAAGTACTTTAAAAAAATGTTTAGATTGATAACCAAAGTTGACCTGTTTTGATGTTACGTAATTATATATATATATATATATATATATATATATATATATATATATATATATATATATATATATATATATATATTTATATATATACATTGACATGGATTATTTATTTGCAATATTAATATAGAAATATATGGTATAATATGAAAATAGAATTGATCAAGGAAAGGAAAAACTTCAATAAATTTAAACAGATATTAGTAAATGATAGATGATTATAAAAATATATGTATACCTAATCAATGATATAAGATTTGAACATATGAAAAGAAATAAGTATGAAAAGTGTTAATTAATGTAATGATACTATTTAAATTTCAAATAATGTGAATTTAAATATGTTAAACTGATTTACAAGGAAGATTATGTAAATGTATTAATTATAAATGTTCAAGATCAACTTTTAAAATCAACAATATATGAGAAATCCTTATAGAATGTCAAAAACATAAAATTTCATCAATCGTTGGAAAGAGATATCAAGTAATTCAATAAAAATTCATTAAATATCAAATATATATGAAAAAACAAGTAATAGAACTTTTGAAAAGATTAATAGAATAAATTATTTCAAGATAACAGACTCAATTTATGTAGAATACATATAATTCTGGAAATTCTATATATCGTAGAATGGACTAAATTTGAATATCAGATAATAATTTAATTTCAAGTCATTGAAGATAGTTAATCATATATAAAGGTATTAGAAGAATTTAATTAATTGTTTCAAATAGAGAATTGATTTAGAATAATATAATAAAGGAGAATTTCAAGTTAGAATATAAAATTATTTACATAGATATAACAAATTTTTCAAGAATAAATAATAACTTAACTAATGAATAGAATATAGAAATTTTTAGTACAAAATGATCAGAATATTATGTAGCTGAGATAAACTAAATTATTCAAGTCCAGAAATATGTTTTTATTCCTAATTTATTCAAAAACCAAACAAATGTCTTTAAATTTTTTTAAATAATCAAGTTGAAATAGTGAGTTTGAAAAATTTTAAATTATTATAAAGCAATTGTTATTATTGAAAAAATCAATTTCCAAAATTATTGTATATTTAATTAAATTGAATGATATAAAAATATTTACAGTACCTGTTATTATAATATTTAAAACCAGATTAAAAATCACAAAAAGGAAACCAGAATATTCCAGAATAATGCTACGAGGCCATGTGATTTTGGAAAATAAAAGAGTTTATATAAGGATGTGCATCAAATCCAGTTCAGTTCCTAAAGTACCTCTGACGAAGAAGCATTGTTAGTTGATATCTCTTTTTCATTTGTTTTAAATTCTCCATGTTGTAAAGGAGAAAAATATTACGTATCATTGAAGCTGAAAGTTATAAAATTGTAATAAATCATCGATATTAATAATATTTAAAGTAAATAATACCTGTTAGTGAATAAAAGTTTCGATTAAGTGGAAAAATTGTGAATTTTGTTATGAATTTCTAATACAATAGAAATTTAGTGAGGTTAGAAAGGAATACCAGAATCCAGAGAGAGTTGCAGAAGGAATAGCAGAGAGTCACAGAAAGGAGATGAAAGAAGAGTAAAGAATTTATTGGAACAGTATTGAAGATTAAAAAACCATAAGTGAATTCGAAAATCGTGAGTTTTTATAACAATTTATATTGGCCAATTTGACTATATATATGATATATTTGCAAATATAATAAAAGGGGGATAAAATAAAAGGTACCATTATAAAATTTAGTGATTGTTATTGTTGAAATTGAAATAATTTGTATGTTGATAAATGAGTTAATAAATTTGTTAAATTTTTAAATATTTGAATTTATTGAAGTTTTAATAGAATGTCAAAATATTATGAAAGAAATAGAGTCAATTTCAGAAAAGAGAACCTTCCCTGATAATTAAATCAGAGTAAAATCAAATCAAAATAAATAAATATCAGTTTTCAAAATTTTTTAAAGGCGTTCAACATAATTTATTCATATATTAAATAAATATACCAGATAATATCAATTGAAATATAAATTTATAAGCATAAATAAATAAACACAAATAGAGGCAAATCATAATAATATATATATATATATATATATATATATATATATATATATATATATATATATATATATATATATATATATATATATATTTATATATATATATTTATATATATATATATATATATATATATATATATATATATATATATATATATATATATATATATATATATTCAACCGTACATATATTTTCCTTCATATTTTGATATCTTCATCTGACCAAATGAGCTGAAATTTGATATCTGAGGTTTTTCGTGATGCACAACAAAACTATCAAAATTTTGTCATCTTCAAACTTTGGGCATAGGAGTCGCGGGGAGATGCATGAGCGGAAAGTTTTCAAACTATGAGGGTGCATTAAGCTAAAGTTGTTTTATTTTTGCACCTCGTAAACCCCTTCCAAATTGGTTAAAGGGTTGAATATTTGTATTTGAATTGGGTTTTTGAAAAATCATGTATTTTGAAACTTTATCGTAAATACTAGTGATAGTCGATCCTAAAAACTTTTAAAATTTTTTTTCTTTATTATTTATAATTTCTTGTAAATTCATACAATTTCACAAAGAATCGCGTGACCAGAAACGCGTTACGATGGGTGGCCATGTTTGTGTGTTTGTGAATTGTGACCTCATAATGTTAAAGGGATTTCTTGATAGTACAATGTCAACAACTTCTACGAGTAAATTGACGGAAGATATCCGAAATTGAGTGCAAAACATTACTTATAATAGCTACTTTTGTTTACTCTTGTGTGATGAGGGATTCATAAAGGCAAAACTGATAATATACCTGATGCATAACATCTTGTGAAACATTTAAAAACATTATCTGGGGATTTGTTTTTGCAGTATTCGTATATAATGGTACGAAGCAAGCACGATAACCTTTTCGGGTGGACATTTTAGATATATTTATTAATATATTGACGATAACAACAAGATTTAATCGTTTAAAGCCAGAATACTGTACCTATGAGCTCTGTGCTACAATGAGTAGAAATTAATTTTTTGACGTCACACGCACTTTTGTTTGTTCGCGAACTGTCGGCGTTATTTCGGTACTTGATTCAAAAATATATAAGTATAACTTTTTAATTAGAGCAAAAACAAACTAAAAATTGTTTTGTTATAAAACCTATATAATTACGATCTTTGTATTTATCACAAAAAATTATTTTCTCAAGAACCCCATAAGTTCCCTTTAGTGGTATACTTAATTTTTTCATCTCGTAGCTATTTCTAGGTAGAGATCTCTTAATTTTTGTAGTGTTTGTAGAATTTGCGCTAACCTAGATTGAGTTTGGTGGTTGAAATTTCTTATTGATTACATGTTGCGGAAGTGCATTGTAATAGTTTCAACAATTTTTCTTAAGCTCCTACAGTTTTACGTCGGTTCCGAACGGCCAATGGGCTTGAAACTGAGTCATTACCCAACAGTTAATCATATTAAGAACCTCTAAATTTCATTGGACATACACAACACTCAAGATCAAGGTGGGACTCGAACCCACACTCCTCGGTTTACAAATGATACACCCTACCGCTGGGCTACCGACGCCTCCGTTTCAACTATTATTCCTTACCTCCGCCATCTTAATGTAGAGATTTCATGATTTATCCCGGTTTTTCATGTTTTGCGCTCCACTGCAGTTGATTTGGTACGTGAACTGAGTTTATAAGTGCACAATTAGTGTTGCCTCTCGACGAGACGAGACGAGAAAAGGCTCTCTGTCGTCTCGTCTCGTTAGACGAGAGATAATGTGATTCTCGTCTCGTCTCGTCTCGACCCTTTGAAAAAATATATTAAATTCCTATGTATTTTATTAGGGCTTGCTCCCTCCAAACCTTTTTATGGGTACGACACTGAAATGAACTTTTCTCCTGAGGAATGTACATAATTTTCTACCTTTCCAACATAAAAAAATTTCTATATTTTATGTCTTGAAATTTACGTAAAATCCAAGTGTATAATAATATACGGTATGTTTTTTTTATTTACTCAAAAACGCAATGTTTCATTATTTTTCTGTTTTACCAGTCAGCAGAAAAAAGTTATAAGTTTTACAGCAGTATTCACCATCTGCCGCTAACTTTTTAATAGGCTCTGATGAGTGCGTAAAGGCGGCTACGCACCTAGCTGTCTACTTGACAAGTATGCTGAGACAAGCTTTTTGTACAATTATACATGAATGTATGTATGGTAAAATACAGCAGAAGTGTTTGCGAGTTTTACCATACACACCTTCATTTATAATATTGTACAAAAAGCTTGAAGAAGCGTACTTGTCAAGTAGACAGCTATATGTGTAGTCGCCTTTACGCATTTAGCGGCCTGATAAAAAGTTAGCAGCTGATGGTGAATACCATCCAACTTTATAAGTGTAGAAACGGTACACGCCACGTTATTCTACCATGGCTGCGTCAGGTAGTAGAACGGATGGACAAAATAGGAATGAATTTGAAGTTGCAGAAATTCATAATGTCTCAGATTTTTGGTCTGAAGATAGCGTTAAGGATGAGGATTATATTGATGGTAATAGTGAGACTGAAACCTCTTCAGATACTGATAGGGAGTTGAGTTATCAAAATATGTGGCTTATCCCTTTTTTGAGTAAAAGTGTTATGGCTTGAATTTTTCTTTCAAAAATTGTCAATAACGATGTTATTATATTTTATTAACTCTGGAATTTAACATTTTCTTGTTACTTGTTTCATAATACTTCAATATATGTATATATAACGTTCTTGTTGTATATTAATTTCAAGAATAATAATATAAATTAAATTGTGGCTTAAAGCCTTTATGCATTAAAGAATTTATAAATAGTATGATATCGAAATGAAAAAAATGATCAACAAAAAAATATTTTTCACCATTTCATTTTATATGAAAAAGTTGTTTTGGAGAAGCTTAAGTTCAGCAAAATATGCGCATTTAGATTTATTCAAGATAGTCCAAATGTAATGTTTGCAAAACACCTTTGGAATGAAGAATTCAAATTAATTAATTTTGGTGAAAAAAGAGTGAGAATATCAATGAACCTAGCAATAAGAGATTTGAAATCAAATACATTTCTCCTATTCCATTAAATCCCGAAAAAATTTCTAATCTTTCAGCACTTCTGAAGTACATACCGCCGATTTATCAACAATATTATAGAGACATTGGCGTTGTTGAACCTATAGATAATGAAGATGAGATAGAATATTTGGACAACTTTAGTGACATTGAAGGTGAAAATTAGTTTTTTTATACCAAAATTTAACACAAACAGTACGTTCAGGATTAAATATTTTTGAATATGTTTTAATTTATAAAGGGACATGCCACATTTTTTTTGTAAATATTTTTTTTTCGGCTAAGAAAAAGGAAAATTTGATATATTTTCCAAAATTCTTTGAGCAAGGGTATGAAATTTTGAAAATGAAAGATATAATATTCGTATTGTTTCTCACAGTATTTCAGGATTTAGTTGAAAATTTCAAAGTGAATTTTCTCGAAATTTCAGTTTTGTGGCATGTATCGTTGTTGTTCTAAGGTCTTCAATTTTGCTGCTTATTTTCAAAGGATATTACGAAAGATATACCTATCTAAATATTTATCACGATTCTTGCATACTTTGATAAAAACTATAGGAAACATGACATAAATAACGGCTTAACTGTTTAATTTGTAAAATTGTGAAAAATGCTTGCTCGAGAGATCGAGAGAAACGAGAAATTCTCGACGAGAGAGGGGCTTTCTCTCGTCTCGTCTCGAAATTTTTCTGGAGAGAAAATATCTCTCTCGTCTCGTCGAGACGAGACGAGAGACGATAATCTCTCGTCTCGGCGGCATCACTATGCACAATATATATTAAAATTGATTTCTTTCTTCGCCGCAATTTTCATTTTTTTGACTTCAATCAGTTTTGAGGCTATCGAGCATGCGTATTTCTACAGCCAATCGAAATTCAGTTGAATGGCTGAAAATTTGTACGTATTAACATTAACCGATTGGTTAATGTTTGATAAATGCAATTTGGAAATTTCAATAATTTTTTTCAAATTGAAGTTTGATTTTTACGTTGAAGTTTCATGCGCTTTTGCAGTTATTCAAGTTTCGTGCATCGATTCAGCCCCGACAATTTAACTTAGGGGTTTGTATGTAAAAAGGAGCAAAAATGAAGAAACAATACGATCTTGTGACGGAGCTCTGTTGCTCTTTATTTGATCGATATTGAAACAACAATTAGTAAACATTTCCGTGAATGTTGAGTGGAAATAAAGCGGGGTTAGGGATATGTAAATAAAACAAATAAAACTCAGGAGACAATACGACCTTAGTGACGGAGTTGTGCTTCCCACGAGGTTTTTCATATACATCACATCAATCACGTGCTGGTTAAACAATTATGAGAGTTTCAAGGCTGAATCAAAAAATCCAATATTTGGATTATTCAAATAGGTTCTGATGGCTATCTGACTAGGGTCGAGGCCATGCCAAACTAATGTGAGAACTCCTAATTTCAATAAAGCCAGCTCAAGAACTCTTATCATTTATCAATTTTAAAGATTTCTAATATTTGGAAATCAACTTTGAAATGCTTGTAGATACCTAAGCGCTTTTACGTAATCAATTAATTTGAAAAATTCAATCTGGTTAACGGTTCCTCAAGAAGGTGAACTGATGAGTATGTTCTCATTCTGTGCAAAATAACGGTCAAACGGAATTTATATTGAAAAATTATTCTTAGACTTTCATGTCGGTGCTACCTCTAACCAAATTAGAGTCCCGAAAAGAGGTTTTTCAGTACAAATATCGAAATCTCTGTAATTTCTCTGCTATACACATCCTTTGATATTGAATTTTCAATTGATATTTATCAACATTTCTCAGAGGGAGTATCAACAAAAAGTTAAATTTTTCATTCGACTCATACCTAGTCACCTATTTTATATCATGAAAAATCAAACTCTTTTTTATAATTTTTCATAGCTTGCTATAAAAAAATTCTTCAAAATATTCATCCTCATAGAACGTTGTTTTTCGAGCAGTACATAAGGCAGAAGTTACGTTTTCAAAGTATTTACTAGGCTGCGACGTTGCCCCTTATACCAAAAATAGCCAACAGCTTTAATGTTTCAAGTGCAATATTGTATAATATTGCAGTGTCGCTAGGCAGTTTCGTTATAAATGATTTTGCATGTAAGATGTTTCTCTGTACCTGTTTCCAAAGGTTTCCGAGATATCAATTGAATTCACTATTTTTTGTTCAAATCAATAGAATGATTATCACTGCGGCATTTGAATTCATGAAAAATAATGATATATATATATATATATATATATATATATATATATATATATATATATATATATATATATATATATATATAACATACTGAGTGAAGCAAGAGCTTTCAAATGATGTATCGTATGCTATATACTGTCAGGCGGCGGTAAAATTGGGAAAATTATTTGTAATTGAGTCCTAGTAATAGAAGAACTCTTTCTCGATTTATCAGAAAAAAACAATCAATCATCATACTCAGACAGTACTAAGGCTTTATCATTCAATTTCTGTCCTTATATTAAGTTTCTTGACCTGAGATAGTTTTTTAATTCCATGGAGAAAAACGAAATTCGATATCTCAATGGCATTACAATAGAAGTTTTGGACGGCCGCCATTTTGAAACGGAGCTGCAGAATCGCATAAAAATTTGGGAACATACTAAGGGAAGCAAGAGTTTTCAAACGATGTATCGCATGCTATATACTCTTATTGAAGAAAAATGTCGATGACGTCATATTTTTGACAGATGTCATCAGAAGAACAAAATAATTTGGTCAAAATGTAGGAAACAGAAAAACTAAATTGACCTGTTCGAGCGTTTTCAATAAAACCTGAAGGCTACCAAATAATAAGGGAAGTCCATACTTTTTTTCCGCACTGTATATATATATATATATATATATATATATATATATATATATATAAATAGATAGATATATATATATGTATATATATATATAGTATATATATATATATATATATATATATATATATATATATATATATATATATATATATATATATATATATATATATATATATATATATATATATAAGAAAAATAGAAAATATCCAAACGTGTTTTTGGTTACTATGAGATCATTTAAGTGTTCTAGAAAGTGTTAATATCAATTACAAATTACAATGTAAGAATGGCGGCGGTAGAAATAATTTAACCAAATTGTGATAGTTTCGTTCTGCAACAAAACAATCCCAGGTACCAAATGTCAGCCCATTCGACGTGATGAGAGCCACTGGAGATGCCAATATGCACCGGGAAGAAAAGAATATATATCTATATATATATATATTATTGATTTTTTATATTGTCAAACATAAGCCAAGTGTTTTTATTTTAAAGTTTATACTTTATTCTCATATATATATATATATATATATATATATATATATATATATATATATATATATATATATATATATATATATATATATCACACATGAAAAATTTTTCTGCTTTCCTTCGATTCACTGCAATAGTATGTATTTTATGGGATAAAATACGACTAAAAACTGAAAAATGTTTCGTATTTATGAGCCCCCACATCAGTTTCACATAATTCCTATTAAAGAGTGCTTCCTTCATCAATAACCTTGGAATAATCATCCTGACTTTTGAGGCGAAAGTCTCAAGATTATATTTCAAGAAACCTGTTTCCATGATTCAGGAACCAATATCCACAAAACCGCTTTGATTTTGATCATGGGTTGTTTACTTGTAAGATGTTAGTTTACAAGAATTTTGTAGTCAATTAAAAATAAAGCAGTAGGTAACTTCTTACAGAAATTCGACATCTAATTAAGCTGTTACCCGTATCAGTGGAAATGAAGATGATATCATAATTAGAACTAGGATCTGCCAAAGTGAGAATTATTGTTTCCATATAGAAAATTTATATTTCGGCTAGATTTAGCTATTACTAATTTAATTAATTTAGTTCTTCATAACCGATGTTCAATAATAGTCAGACTACTCGTATATTCGGTATGTGGTTCATACCAAAAATGTTATACATGTCATATGAAATTCTATATATATATATATATATATATATATATATATATATATAGAATTTCATATGACATGTATAACATTTTTGGTATGAACCAAATATGAAATATATGAAATCCTAAAAATTTTCGCCTATGGTAATATTTTTTAACACCTCTTGTAACATCCTTAAATCAACACCTCACGAGCCGCCACTGAATTATATATATATATATATATATATTATATATATATATATATATATATATATATAATAATATATTTATATATATATATATATATATATATATATATATATCTATATATATATATACATATATAAATATATATATATATATATATATATATATATATATATATATATATATATATATATATATATATATATATATATATATATATATAGCGGCTCCTATCTCTACAAACGAGAGGATATCTAGGTTTTTTCTGAGGCAAAACGAAGCTATCAAAGTTGGGACAAATTCAGTTGAAATTTTGGCATTTTCAAAATTAACAAAGGAGAAGCAAGGGGCTCTTGAGTCGAAAGAAGGTGCAAAAGGTGTGGAAATTCCAACTTTCCAAGGCTCTTCATAGTATGCATGAAGCTGAAAAAACGAAGCCAAATACTATCCAAATTAAGTAACAGGGTTGAAAATGTGTACATAGATGAAGTTGATGCTACTATCGGCTTTTTTGTTATTTCTTGGTTTTTAAAGATGTGCACACCTAAGCAGCTACTTCAGATTTAATTAAAAGGTTGAAATTTGGTACGGGGATTAAGCTGATATTCTAGAAATGCTTTTTAGTATTTTCAACATTTGTCCTGAAAAGCTGCCTATTTATGTATGGTTTTGTCAGTTTTTCGTCGTTTTACAGGATTTGCGCACCTTCACAGATTTTGTTTTTGGGGTTAGAAAGTCGAAATTTGGTACGTGGATTGAGTTGATGTTATAGTTATTATCGAAACAAGGCCGATATGTAGTAAATAACGGATGAGGTTGGATATTGTATTATAACTAACCGAATCCGTTATTTGCGTATCGGCCGTGTGTCGTTGAAAATTTTTCGTAATCCCGTTGAAAGATTATATTTTGATTCCTAAGAAAGAAAAAACCCCGTACCTCGCAATTCTAAAGAAAAATCCCAACGTCGTGCACTTTGTTGTCATGGAACAGTTTGACAGTTTTATAAACAACGTCAGTTTTTTGTGTTCTCAAGTTCGCTTTAACGACGACCATGGATGAAATTGATGAAATTGAGGAACAAAATCAAATTCCTTTAGAAATATTGGGAGAATCATGTGAAGTGCAGCGAGTGTTGATTAACTGCCGAAAATAACTCAAGAGCGATATCAAAAAGAATATGAAAATTTTGAAATGTAGCGTAAAAGTAAGAATGTAAAGGTGGTTAATGAAGATGTATTATTAGCCTATGCGAAATGAAAATCAGAGGTTTATTCTCCCAACTCGCTGTGGACCAAGATTTCAATGTTGTTATTGTAAGCAGAATGATGTTTTGAAATAAATATTTGAACAAGTGATTTCTTAACGGCCGCCGGCCGTTATGAAATTATAACGGCCGGCGGCCGTTAACATTGACTTTTCGATTGTCATCTGAATACCGTTAAATGAAAATAACAGTATGGGATTACGAAAAAGATTTTTAATTGTTTTATTTCACTGTTGGAATATTCGTGTTGGCATTTTAAGCGATTGTGAGGAATTACGAGTATTATATCTCTCTACAGTCACTCTTATTTCAGTTAGAAGGCTAAACATTTATTGGTGAATTTCGTTGATATTAGGAAGGAGTTATTGGAGGGGTCTAGAACCAAAGGCGGCAATCTCCATTTTTAAGAATTTTGGATAACGCAAAAAACTATTTATGGGCTCCTGGAATGGTTTAGGATTGTTTTATTCACTTTTACTTAATTATTAGTGTTAAAAAAATATACTGACTTTCAAGAAATCGTAGAACGCTTCACGGTTTTTTCAAAAAACGATAAAAAAAAATGGAGATTACCGCTTTTGCTTCTCACTTTGGGAGATTGACGCGTTTGATACTAAATATGTATGCGGTTAGCTAAAACAAAATACCAGAGGGTTGGTTGAGCAAAAACAAAATAGAAAAGGGTTGTTTTCATTATATTAACACATAGCAATAATTATATTAAACTGAATCAAAACATCTGGTAACTCCTCAAAAAATTCGCAGTTTGTGTGTGTTCTCTATTGAACACGCTTTTTGCGATATTGAGATATTTTCTATAATGTGGTTCTTCCCTTATTAAAACGTTACCACTTCTACAGCGGGTCAAGTAAAATCTTTTTGCTTGTCTAAATCAAAAATTCCAAGAGGCAGTAGATGTTCGCTTTGCTGAAACTGCTTCTTTCCAGTTATGGGCATCATAGTCTTCGCCTAAATGGAAAACCGATCCAGTCTGCGATTAATCGCAATACTCTTGTTTGATGTGCAATATTAGTTTTTTAAAACTAACACACTCTCTAAGCGATGATTGAAATGAGACTGAAGCCAAAGAAAAGTAATTAGTAAACAACGTGACTAGCGCCAAAATAATCTCATTGCGACAGTCTGATTGGCTGTTTGGGATTTTGCCGGTTTTGATACCAACTGACAACTGGAGATTGCCGGTTTTGAAACTAACCCCGAACTTCAACACTGAATTTCAATGGCATTTGTTTCCCATTTCTTATTTAAATCGATTAAGCGTGTTTACAACTATATTTCTATATATTTAACTCATTTTGGCGAAAAATGGAGATTGCCGCCTTTGGTTCCAGACCCCTCATTTGATGATTTCAAATGTTTTCTCTCAACACCGGAATTTCATGCATTTTGAAGGCATTCAAGCTTTTTGTACACTTCAGTTCCTCAAGCAATTGACTTACGGGGTTGAGAATTTATGAGTTGAAAGAACAAAAATTAAAGGAGAGTATGACATTAGTTATAGAGCTCTGCTTCTCGAAAAAATTTTTCTTTTCCAACTAGATAATCTAAATCAAACTTAAAATGTTTCACTGGGTAGAGCATTGAAGAATGAAATCATTATCCAACCACAATGCTCATAAACTACAGAACACGCAAGGATAATTTGAAGATGCAAGTAGTTTGGTTTGAGATTTAATTTGCTGAAACTTTCACTGGTCCGTTACGTGTAAAATCTGATGATTCATTACTTATTTCTCTTCATTACTTTCACTATCATCGGATGTTTACAATTAATGTTTATCCATCAGTCAAGAAAAACTCGTCAAAGATATTTAGAGTTCATAGGGACAAGGTTCCGATCATAAAATATGTCGTGTTTCGGTTTTAATTTTTTTCATTCCATTTTCAATTGGTGTTTTTACATCAGAAAAAAATTTATTCGTACTACCGTCCTAATACAAATGTTTATGTGCAACATTAACAAAAAATCGAAGAATATAATTTATAGTACCTACCTATAAATTAAAATATACATTATCAACTATTATAATCTAATAAAAAACAATAATTACAATTGATGTGATTGACGACGCCATAAAGACTTGTTACTACTTGATGAAAAATTCAAAATCTTTCTAGTCGGATAGAGTATAGCATATAAATTTCAATAGGTTCGCGGTGATTCTCTCGGAAGTTGAAACACAATCATCACAATAGATTATTTCAATTTTGGTCAGTTATAGAAGCAAAATGTCCTTATCGGTATGCGTAGGTACATTTTGTTAAACATCATTACGTCAACTTCTGATTGATAATATGCAAAAAACATTTAATGCATTAGTACCTAATAATTTATATAAAAAGCGATGCTTCAGAATTAATTCTTTGAAATCAAAAAAAACTGGCTAGGCGACCTTTTTTTTCATTGATTTAACGAATGGAAAACTCAAGATATTTATTCACAATTTCAAATATAAAATTATCATAAATTCATCTTGGTACATTCGTTTGCACACATCGAGTTAATAGGAACAATTCCGCCCATGTATAAGAAAATACAATTAAATGTATATATATATATATATATATATATATATATATATATATAGATATATATATATATATATATATATATATATATATATATATATATATATATATATATATATATATATATATATATATATATATATATATATATATATATATATATATATACAAATAACCGCCAAAATCTTTTTATATCAGATAGGATCAATTTTAAGGGTTGAAGGCAGGGCAAAAAAGTTAGATCTTCAATAGCAAAAACCTATATATTTCGGTACATATCTGCACCATCATCAGGGTCTGAAAAAACACATATATTAGAGTACAAATCCTATTTTTAACACGTCACAATTACTTACAGCTATGTGATCAATAATTAAACAACGAGCAAAACAATCAACATTCCTTGTTGTGTAAATATAACATCAAAATTTAAATTCAAAAAGTGACCTCAACAACAATTATAATATCAATTCAAACAATGTCATAAAGTGAGGTTACCTTCGCACACAGAAACCGAGTGGTCATAATGACAAAACCACGGAATAAAAAAACTAAAAAATCTACACACCGTGAACCCTACGTCTCTACCAGATCAAAAAACAGAAAAGAGAAACAACATGAGGACTGTCCAAAAAACTTTTACATTTATATATATATATATATATATATATATATATATATATATATATATATATGTATATATGGTCGTCTGGTTTCCCGGGTTTGTATCCGCGTATGGGCTTCGTCTTCGCTGAAGTCTGCTCAATGTTTCGGCAAAATCACATTTGTCAACTTCAGGTAGCTCTACTCGGTCGGAGTGAATACGCTGAACTTCAGTGTATGGATACAAACCCGGGAAACC
The DNA here is from genome assembly GCA_030704885.1 of Cynegetis impunctata. NCBI lineage: Eukaryota > Metazoa > Arthropoda > Insecta > Coleoptera > Coccinellidae > Cynegetis > Cynegetis impunctata. The sequence continues at coordinate 69,643 of JARQZK010002335.1, read as the reverse complement.
TGACGACCAGATTATCTCCGCGAGAACCTAAAAATCAACATATATATATATATATATATATATTATATATATATATATATATATATATATATATATATATATATATATATATATATATATTATACATATATATATAATATATATATATATATATATATATATATATATATATAATATATATATATATATATATATATATATATATATATATAATATATATATATATATATATATATATATATATATATATATATATATTTATATATATATATATATATATATACACATATATATACATTCGAATTGTTGTTGTTATACGTCAACTTTTTAATAAAATCAAGTTTTTTGAGATTCAACAAGCCTGTTATTGCTAATAATTATCATATATATATATATATATATATATATATATATGTATATATATATATATATATATATATATATATATATATGTATATGTATATATATATATATAATATATATATATATATATATATATATATATATGTATATATATATATATATATATATATATATATATATAGGGTACTATTTATCTTTTTGTCAGAAATTTTTTTAATTAAAAAAGATGAATAGTACCTACCTACCCTACTCTTTGACTTTTCAAAATTAAAATAATTTGAACCTATTTCGAACATTACGTGGGTAAATGTTTCTGTGGTTTCCGTAACCATCTAATAATAACAGATTTGAATGTTAATATTGGACTAAATAGCACGTAATATATAACAGAGAACGGCCGTTCTCTGTTATTTATTACGAAAAAATGATGAAACAGTAGTCTTTTTTGGGTTGGAATTATACTCACTTTAAAAACGAATAAAATCGCTTTAAAAGGAAATGAATAAACATAAAAAAAATATTTTAAACGTTCAGTAAAGGTAATGCACAAAAAAATAATATATGCCACATTTGATAGACAAAATGCACTTTGAGAAAATAACATTAACTCCATATAAAATATGCTACAGCATGAAAGTAATAGCCATAACTTATTGTAATAATTGTCGACTTTGAAGAAACCTAATCCGCTTCAAAATATTATATAACGCTCTTTAAATACGGTTTGCACTATAAAACGACACATAGCACTTTGAAAGGTAAGTATGTGCAATGAGTAGGTAATAGCAAACCCACGAAGAAGAAAGTTTGACGGCAACAAACGACCGTTAACAGGTACCTAAGTCAAAGTGCGAATCTGTCAAAGGGGGAATCGTTCGAGATATTCATGCCCTACAACTTTTGAAACTTTTACAGCAGCTTTAAGCCTATTCCTGAAAATATTGGCATGATGCGGATGATGGTAACTCTAATCAAAGTATAAAGGACTTTTTAAATTAAGTACTTCGAAAAGACGTGGCTAGGAGAAAATCAATTTTGGTACGAATGCAAGTGATCAATTTCCAAGCATGAACTGCAATCAACAAATTCCGTCATTAAAAAAGAACAGATGCTAAGAGAAGGACTTACTGTGGGTCAGTTTCTGGAAGTTTCGAAAGTTTCTCTGGTTGAAAAATGGTCGCAATTCACAAAATACCAAAAATAAATCTTCTGCAACAATTATAAAATAAACAACCAAAATTTTCACCGATGCTTATCATTCTTTGAATTCAAATCGAAATTGTTTGAAAAAGAAGAAGATGAAAAACAATTCTTTATACAAAAGCAAGAACTGCTACAAAAGTTTGGACCCAAGAAGATGAGCAAATCTGGATACCCATTTGAAATGGAAATTTTTTGATACTTCTTGTAATTCTCAGGAGATAATAAAAATAACGTTGTATTCTGAAAACGATGAAGTGGCGTCTCGGTGCACTCGCTCAAGCTTTTTGAAACAGTACGTATGCAAACATTCTTTAGGTTTGTTAGTCATAATGAAACAAGCAAACGTGCCTATCGAAGCCAAAAGTGTACCTCTCGACCTCAAAAGGGAGAGAGGACGGCCAGCCATAGCGAAGAAGGCCAATTGTTTTGCCATATTTTTTTGATCACACATGATACATAATTATGTAACAATAACAAAACTTGTTCATTTTCTTTAAAAAAATATGTTCATTTTGTACACATTCATTATACACAGTATATAAATTTGTACCTACTTATCTTAATATTTACTAAGTGTTCCAAATTCAGACCCAATCCAAAGTGCGATTCTGTTATTTTATAGTGGGTAGGTCTTCGGTTGAAATGTACCTATTCCAAACTGCGATTGTATCATTTTATTATGGGTAAGGTTAAAAGTCAAAATCTACCAAATCCGAAGTGTGTTTGTATCTTTTTATAGGTATTAAACTTGAAGTGAAGATATAACTTATGCAGAGTGCAAATCTGCAATTTTATAGTTAATATATTCCCCGTCTTTTTTAACTATTCAAATTTTTTCAAATCAATAAATGTCAAAGAAATTTCAATATTTCAAAAGTTTTGAAAAAGCCACGAATGTCGTGGCGAAACGTCAACTTTTTAATAAAATCGAGTTTTTGGAGATTCACCAAGCCTGTTATTGCTAATAATTATTATCCAAAAGTTAAAAATAGTTCACAGGCAACAGCAATTCAAATAAAAAAAAAATATATATATATATATATATATATATATATATATATATATATATATATATATATATATATATATATATATATATATATATATATATATTATAATATATGTATATATATATATAATATATATATATATATATATATATATACTATATATATATATATATATATATATATTATTATATATATATATAATATATATATATATATATATATATAATATATATATATATATATATATATATATATATATATATATATATATATATATATATATATATATATATATATATTTATATAAATTGGCGCGCCCAGAGGGGAGCCATGGGGCTGCAAGACCCTCCCCCGAGATTCATAATAGTATCAAAAGAATTGAGATTATTGAGATAATAATTGTAAAATTACCTCATCTACTAATATAAAATAAGCCCACTGGTCAATATCGGTAATTCATTAGATCTATTATGATGTACCGGATACGGGTTGTGCGTTTTGTATTCAAATTCGAGAAATAAATGTTGATTCTTACATAAATTTCACATGTTGATTTAGAGAATTTTGTACAATAGGTAAATATAGGTTTTGTATCATATACAAGATATATGTAAATTTATATTTAATGAATAAAATATTTAATTTCTCACTTTGGGGGGGTGGGGGGGGGGGGGGGTGGGGGGGGGGGGGGGTGGGGGGGGGGGGGGGTGGGGGGGGGGGGGGGTGGGGGGGGGGGGGGGTGGGGGGGGGGGGCCGATCATCAACAGAACGTTTCTTGCCAACGAAGTCCGCTACTCTACTCTCTTCAATAGCTTCGCGCCCGCGTTCCGTTCCGTATCCATGACCTGCTCGATTTTTGTTGCAGAAAAATGAGTGTTTCAGGTTCAGCGTGCGGAGTTGAGCGAGAGGCGTCCGAACCCGTGGGAGAAACAGTTCTTTTGAAATCCAGGAGAATAGCAAAATGTGCTCCCATCGATATCGAGTTCCAGGATTTAACGTATGCTATCAGGGATGGTGGAGTCAAAGGAGGTAAGCGATAAATAATTAAATACGTCAACATATAATATCTGTATATATATGAATATATATATATATATATATATATATATATATATATATATATATATATATATATATATATATATATATATATATATATATATATATATATATATATATATATTATATATATATATATATATAATATATATATATATATATATATATACAGTGCTTTCATGATGAAAGGAACAAATTCATTAAAAAATTAGGTTTCTATTTCATGTTAAAATCCTCGACAGGTCGATTAGTATTTTTATTTGGGCATTTTTCGCAATAAAAAATTTTGTATACAGGGTGTCTCATTCAAGAGCTATGGCTTTGTCATTAGTTTTTTTAAAGGTAATACCCTGTATATTATTTCACTTTACAATTCTATCGATAAATTCTTATCAACTTTTGTGAACATACCATATGCCTCAACTCGATGGATTGCCAGAAACGGAGATAGTGGGTAATGAGAGGTACGAATATGAAAACACACAAAATGTAATTACTAATTTAAATTTTTACATATGTTCAATCTGTTGTCCGTTTACTTCGAGACATTTTTGAAGTCGATTCAATGTTTCCCGTTGCACATTTTCAATTACTTCTGGACTGATAAGTCTTATTTCTGCCTGATTCTCTCTTTTAGATCATCAATATTATTTGGTCTATTCAAATAAACTTTAGACTTCAAATAACCATAAGAAAAAAATACAATGGGGTTATGTCCGGTGATCTTGGCGGCCACTCAATCGGACCTCTCCGTCCTATCCATCTGTTGGGAAAAGTTGCATAAAGAAATTGTCGAACAGCGATTGAATAGTGAGGAGGTGCCCCATCTTGTTGAAACCATATCTCGTTATTAGGTATGTCAGGATCTTGTGGGTTAGGAAACAAACAGCTAAAGTCGGAATGAGTTCGAACTGGAGAAAGTTCAAGTAGTCTCTCCGTTTAGTGTTCCTTAAAAAAAATAGGGACCAACTTGACGAATTCGAACAATCGCTTCCCATGTATTAATTT
>JARQZK010002335.1:45000-57500 GCA_030704885.1 Cynegetis impunctata | reverse complement strand
AGTGTTCAAAAATTATAACAATCTCAATCTGTATTTATGAATCCATGTTTATTATTACATAAAATTTTATCAACCGTATGTTTGTTTTTAAGATATACTTTTGAAATATTATGAATACGAATTTAAGCAGTTCAATAAGCTTGTTTAATCTTTGACTAGGCGATTCATGCTGCTTTCAATGAACATCTGGCAATCGATGGTATTACTTCACAAAAATTACAAATAACTTTCATAAAATTGGGTGTTTGTTTAAACAATATAATCCTTCACTAATACAGTAGAGTAGATTCAGTCGACACTTATGTGATAATACTACTGGTCCAAGAGAAATAAGTATTAGCGTTTGAATGGAATACGTATTACATCATTTCTTTACACTTTCTTTTGGTTAGCCAATTTCAATAATTTGTTCGAAAAGATTATAAATAACTTGAGAAATTCATTCGTTTTAAGATATTATCATATTTAGTCGCATTTTCCATGAAAATAGTAGCCTATTGCACTGTATTGAAAGCAGTCAGGTGCGGTAGTAGTTTTTATATCATTTTTAAATCTCCACGATTTTAGAAATATATATATATATATATATATATATATATATATATATATACAGTGCCGCTTTTAACACTTTCAGCGGCGCCCCTCAACTGAAATTCAAGCCTATACTAAAAAAGGGAAAGGATATAATGAAATACCCATGTATTAACCTTCTGTTAGTCGCGCCTGGTCTGTGAGACCGACCATACACATTATTCGGTGGTATTCTGAAAATCAAGGTGAGGGCCACCTCACACTCCGTGTATCTTCTCAAGCGGTGGCGACGGAACGGCAGTGCTAATGTTACAAAAAGGAGTTTTGCCGAAAAAATTTCGCCCTACGATGTGAGAAACCGACGCGACTAATCACGTTTTATTTTTAATTATCGTGTTATTTTGATTGTGAGGTAAGTTTTTCGTTTTTTTAATGTAATAAACGTAAATAATGTCACATTATTGTTTTTTAGCCATGTAGTCTTCCGAAAGAGAGCAGGCTAGACTGCAAGAAATGTTAGAAATTTTGAACAACGAAGGGACCAAGGGATAGTGTACGACGAACATTCAGATATAGATCAGTCTGATGACGATGAGGTAGACACGACAATAGTACTCTGAGCAAGATATTTCTGATGATGAGGAAATGGCAGAAGACAGTCATGATTATTGGCTACAATAAAACTAAAGGAGGTGTAGATACTGTAGATAAACTATCTGCAAGCTACAACTGTGCCAGAAACACGCGCAGATGGCCCATGGTACTTTTCTACAATTTCATGAACATAGCTGGCATCAATGGAAGATGAGAAGTGATCTTTGCTTCAAATAACCCTGGTGGAAAAATTTTGAGAAGGTTGTTTCTGAAACAATTGGCCAATGATTTTGCGTGCTGCTATGAGCAATATTCCTCGAAGCCTAAGGTTGAGACTACGAGTACTTTCTGGGACGAATATCGAACCTGGTGTTTCAAAGAACGTCTCAGTAGAAAAATGTGCCTAGTTTTCTCCGAAAAAAAAATCGCAAAACCCGATTTCAATGTCATAAGTGCAATAAATACATTTGTTTAGGGCATATTATTGGCGTTTGTCAAGAGTGCCGAGAAAATACCCTTTTAGAAGTTTGATTATATTTTTTTAGGTTTTTTTTTTGTAATAGATTCATGTTTTCATTTTTCACCCTCTTTGTATTCCTTCCAGTTTTTGTTTTTTGTATACAAATGAATAAAAAGCAGTATTGAATGAAAAACACCTTTTTTAAGATCCTGTGGTATATTTCGAGAATTAAGCAAAATTTTTTTTTTCTTGTTCATTTAATATGTTGTTGAAACGTCCCCATATATATTTTTTGAAAAGTACTATCCGAAATTTATTTTGCGGGAATTATCTTGTACTTGTCTGTGAGACCGACGCGACTACCCACGTTCAAACGTTTGGCGCGACTATCGGAAGGTTAAAAGAAATAATTACATTTTTATAAATAATAACTGTTTATTAGAAAAAACTATCTTTCTATCAGCGAACTCTTTTATAAGGTTATCAAAGTCGATGTTTTCAGCAATTTCAATTGACAAATTTGCTTAGTTTATCAATCTAGATTGAGATATTGTTAATCGAAGATAGGTTTTTATCAGCTTTAGCTTCGAAAAACTCATCTACCCACTAGCAACTGTTACAGGAATAGTCTATATTATCTGATAAATCAACGAATATATATATATATATATATATATATATAATATATATATATATATATATATATATATATATATATATATATATATATATATATATATATTATATATAAAATTTTTGTTATTTATCGACCTTTATATACTAAGTAGATGAAAGTTATCGGGTATAGGTCTTTGGAAATAAAATTAAACCATTAATCCATTAAATTCTCAATATTTCGCCAAATTTTATTGGCTTCATCAGGAGAAAATCTACGACACAAAATAACAGTTGTAAGCTGAAAATACAAATACAAATATGTGTGAATAAAAACTTACTAGGAAATACCGTGGACAAGAACATACACGATTAAAAAAACAAACTCTTCAAGGAACAGTAAAATATAAGTTACACTAAGTCAAATGCTCACAGCCAAATGAATCAATAAATAATGCAAACGATAAAGAACATGAAAAACTTATACAAAAATTTTCCTTTTAAAGACAAAAAACCGTCATGTTTGAGATAACAGAAAAGTCTGGTCTGAATGAATAATTTGAAAATGGAACGAACTACAAAATTGCACTGTAAATATTACTTAACTGATTTATGTCAGATTTGAAATTAACTGTACTGAGTGTTTTTTTGATGTAATACATTTCATGAAAGAGTCTCTTTTTATAATTACTTTCGTATTTTAAAATTTTTACATCAGGAAAATTAAACGAATGCCCTGTTTCCTTATGATGCTTAACTAACGCACATGAATTCTTTAGGATTTTACAATCACTCTTGTGCTGCGTGATTCTTTGCTTAAGCCATTGTTGCGTCTGTCCAATGTAAACTCCCTCACACTCATTACAACCTATTTTATAAATTACATTAGCATTCAAGGCAGAAGGCGTTCTATCTTTGACTCTTGTGAAAAGGTGCGATACTCTCTTAGGGTTGTATCTAACTATGTTGACATTAACAAAGTGTTTAAAAACTGACACCAAAGCATTAGTCAAATTTGGAATGAAAGGAAGATTCCTGTATGACATCAAAGGAACAATCAATTCATTTTTATCCTCACAATGACTCTTCGAATTAAAAATAAGCCTCCTCAAAAGGTATTCAGGGTAACCATTGTTTTTGAATATATTATATAATTTGCTCAGATTGATCTGTAGAAATCTATCGTCACTAATGTAAGTAACTCTTTTCTTCATAGCCAACACAGTGTTAATTTTCTGATTGTTAGGATGATTAGATTGATAATTGAGGAATCTTTCAGAAGACGTGGGCTTTGAATACCAATCCAAAATAACCACATTACCCTCAGTTCGTATAACTTTTGTGTCAAGAAAAGGAATGCAACAGTTATCCTCCAACTCAAGAGTAAACTTCAAAAATTGATTGAAAGAATTGAATATGTCCAAAGTATTTTGAATCTCACCAGATGGTACAGAACACAAGAGGTCATCCACATATTTATACATGAAAGGAACTGTAAAAGGCAGCTGCTGAAGCACATTGTCTAACAAATAGTCTAACACTATATTAGCTAAGATGGGGCTTATGGGCGACCCCATGGGAGTTCCAAAAATTTGTTCATAAAATTTTAAAATACGAAAGTAATTATAAAAAGAGACTCTTTCATGAAATGTATTACATCAAAAAAACACTCAGTACAGTTAATTTCAAATCTGACATAAATCAGTTAAGTAATATTTACAGTGCAATTTTGTAGTTCGTTCCATTTTTAAATTATTCATTCAGACCAGACTTTTCTGTTATCTCACACATGACGGTTTTTTGTCTTTAAAAGGAAAATTTTTGTATAAGTTTTTCATGTTCTTTATCGTTTGCATTATTTATTGATTCATTTGGCTGTGAGCATTTGACTTAGTGTAACTTACATTTTACTGTTCCTTGAAAAGTTTGTGTTTTTAATCGTGTATGTTCTTGTCCACGGTATTTCCTAGTAAGTTTTTATTCACACATATTTGTATTTGTATTTTCAGCTTACAACTGTTATTTTGTGTCGTAGATTTTCTCCTGATGAAGCCAATAAAATTTGGCGAAATATTGAGAATTTAATGGATTAATGGTTTAATTTTATTTCCAAAGACCTATACCCGATAACTTTCATCTACTTATATATATATATATATATATATATATATATATATATATATATATAAATATATATTTATATTCTATACGTTACATATTGTCATCTCCAGCTGCTGTCATCAGACTAAATGAGCTGAGTATCTTGGGTTGTTTTCGAATTAGAAAAAAAATTAAAATTTTGGTAAATTCAGAGAAAATTTAGGCATCTCCAACCATTGGGGAGTGGGGGTGAAGATTATGGCCAAAAAATATTCAAACTGGTGGCGAGAGATGTAGAAATCAATATCATATTCGAAATATTTTTTTTGTATTAAAAAAGTGTGCCAGCAACTATATATAAATAAATATATATATATATATATATATATATATATATATATATATATATATATATATAATATATATATATATATATATATATATATATATATATATATATATATATATATATATATATATATATAAATATACTAATCCACTGAAAAATGTTTATTCAATTAAATTATAAATGGTTTTTGATCTCAGAATGTTTTACATTGGATCCAGCAGGTCGATCTGTCAACTCGACTCGGTCCAATCGCGTCGAAGTGACGAACGGATACCGCAAGATTGAGAGGTTCTAGCCGTCGAAAAGGTTCGATGACCGGGTGCGATATAGGCATACCCTTCGACGGGGGCAGGCATTTATATTTTCGCGAATAGCTCTATAGATATATAGTAATAGTTTATATGGCAGAATAACGTTTGCTCGGTAGTATATATATATATATATATATATATATATATATATATATATATATATATATATATATATATATATATATACTTATTCGAAATTTCGCATTCACGGTATTTTCAAAAAAGTTTGTTAAGGTTGCTTGAAGCTAAATATATAGTTTTAGAAGGATTTTTGCACCCGCAAGCTTCTACAGATTGAGTTAGAAGGTCGAAATTTAATTGATATTGAGATACAATCCTTTGTGGGTTTCAACTTTTTCGCCCAACTGCGCTGATCTTCTCAGAGGACTTTTTACCGTTCGAAATGCAACTCGACCTACTTCTATCAATATGTAATACACTTCGCGAATTTCTTCTGACAATAAAATTATTTGGTTCTTTTTAGTTCGATTGGCTATCCGAGCGTTTTTTGAAAACTATAATTTACTCTATTCTTATTGCATCTCGATGGGATGCACTTCGCGAAAAGTACGACTTCAATGACAGACCTATGCTGCTCACGCATTTGTTTTAATAAGATAGGTCCTAATATCCAGTATAGTATTTTTAATTGAAAATACTAATTTCAATGAGCACTTGAAAAATATCATTCAAATATTAGAATATAAAACTAAAGGTATGTAAAACTATAATTTTTTTCCCAAGACAATTTTCGATACGATTTTCACAAAAATATACATTACTTAACTCTAATGGATATTATAAATCCAGCCCAGTATAAATTTAAATACCAAAATTTTCAGTAATTCCCTTGAACAACGCAAACTGAGAATCCATTTCTATAAGAGGAGAAGTAAACATTTTGAAATTAATAAATTCAGATATTCAATGTAAATTTATCTATACCAATGTTGGTGAATCAATGAATACATTTATGAGTACGTTTTTACAGATCGGCCAGAGTTCCTTTGTTATTCCTTCAAATTCAATATGGGTGAAATATACTGCACATTATATATTCATTTGCGCACTACAATATAACAAAGTTAACCTCGGTTTCAAGCAAATTGAATATGGAGTTTAATGATTTAGCTTTGAATACGATCAATCAACGCCCTCGTTTTAGAGTTGACTCATTTTTAGTCTTTTTTTTACGGAAATAATACACTATTGCACTATTTCGAAAGTAAATATTGAGACGCCGGAATAGGTTTTAAATACGTTTTATACGATTTTTGAGATTTTTAGTAATACTTTCATATTACAATAATAGACTATTGCAGCGTAAAGTTAACATTTGAGTCCAGGAGTATGTTGTTTGTCCGTTAAAGTCCTCCTGAACCACGATTTCTGAAATTTTCCGATGGCACATATATATATATATATATATATATATATATATATATATATATATATATATATATATATATATATATATATATATATATATATATATACTAGCGGGACCCGTCGCGGCTTCGCCCGCGTATCCGTATATGTATACGTATGAATTTATTAAGATATAGTTCATATTCGTAATTCGTAATAATACCAAAAACTTATTCCACCCCCGTTCAACCCCTGAATGATCGAATTTTAAAAAATGGAGAAAGTGGTTTTTCAAGGTAATTATAAGGAACATTTTAGCCGAATGAAATCGCTAAGTCGATTATTTTGCCAGAAATAGCCAATAAAAAAAACAGACTCACTCCTTTTTCACCCCTAAATGATGGGATTTCAAAAAACTGACAAACTACTTTCTAAAGTTAATTTTACTTAATATTTTCGTGAAAGAGCGGGATCACTAAGTCCATTATTTGGCGAGATTCAGCCAAAAATAGCCAATATACGAAAAACACATTTCACCCTCTTTCAACCCCAATGATACAACATCAAAAAATGCAGAAAATGGTTTTTTAATAAAATTATAAGGAACATTGTAGTGGAAGAACGGAATCGCTAAGTCGATTATTTTGCCGGAAATAGCCAATATAAAAAAAACAGGCTTACCCCTTTTGCACCCCTAAATGATGGAATTTCAAAAAACTGAGAAACTACTTTCTAGAGTTAATTTTACTTAACATTTTCGTGAAAGAGCGGGATCGCTAAGTCCATTATTTTGCGAGAATCGGCAAAAAATAGCCAATATACGAAAAACACATTTCACCCTCTTTCAATCCCTAAATGATACAACATCAAAAAATGCAGAAAACGGTTTTTTAATAAAATTATAAGGAACATTGTAGTGGAGCAACGGAATCGCTAAGTCGATTATTTTTCCGGAGATAGCCAATATAAAAAAAACAGACTTACCCCTTTTGCACCCGTAAATGATGAAATTTCAAAAAACTGAGAAACTGCTTTCTAGAGTTAATTTTACTTAACATTTTCGTGAAAGAGCGGGATCGCTAAGTCCATTATTTTGCGAGAATCAGCCAAAAATAGCCAATATACGAAAAACTCATTTCACCCTCTTTCAACCCCTAAATGATACAACATCAAAAAATTCAGAAAACGGGTTTTTAATAAAATTATAAGGAACATTGTAGTGGAAGAACGGAATCGCTAAGTCGATTATTTTGCCGGAAATAGCCAATATAAAAAAAACAGACTTACCCCTTTTGCACCCCTAAATGATAGAATTTCAAAAAACTGAGAAACCATTTTCTAGAGTTAATTTTACTTAACATTTTAGTGGAAGAACGGGATCGCTAAGTCCATTATTTTGCGAGAAACATCAGAAAACACGTTTTACCCTTTTTCAATCCCTTAACGGCGAAATTTTAAAAAACCCCGTCTTATTGGGAATCTACATGATCAGACTTAACTTCCCACCAAATTTCAGAAATTTAAAAAATATGGTTTTTGCTGTAGACTGGATTCAATTTTTCGGCTTGTATTATATATATATATATATATATATATATATATATATATATATATATATATATATATATATATATATATATATATATAATATATATATATATATATATATATATATATATATATATATATATATATATATATATATATCTGTGTGTGTGTATGTGAGTGACAGGTGCTATCGGGAATCAAGTTATACAATCAAGTAAAGCCATGTCCATCTCCAAGGTACTAAAAAAAATTTCATTATACAAGATGATGATCACCAACCTACAAACTACTTACTCTCAATGTGAGCCAAACATATAAAAACTCAGCAATCTGATACATAAAAACTCCTATTCATAGAGCAAGTTAAGTTAGTGAATTGAACAATTACTGAACATTACAAATAAAGACTCAGCAATATGATCAATAACAACTACAATGTATAAGCAGGATATATGAGTGAATTGAACAGTTACTGAGCATTACAAACAAAGAAAAATATTAAAAAGAGGTAGGTGAGCTCATTTACGGTGAAGTTAAATTTTATAAATTACAGTTGACACAATGACAATTGACACAACGTTGTGTCTTTACATAAAAAAGAATACAAGTAAGGGGAGTTTTTTCTTTGAGTTTCTTAATCAGAAATGATTCATTCAAGACAAATTTCTTATATTCACTAGTAAGAATAATGTAGGTTGCCTATGGTATGTACCCAGATTATTTATTGAAAATTATAAAAAGTTCACTAAACAAATTGTGAGACAATCTTAATCAACTACTAATGGTGACCAATAAAACACAGTTATTGATCGAAAACTATATCTAATCGCTGGCTAACTGGATCACAATAAGGAAGGTTAGGCTGAAGTTTCACCTTTCTGCTCTCCAACGAGGTTACCAAATAAATATTCAAATGGTTTAGTAAACATAACTGAACACTGGTTTTTTGTGAGAAAATAATTCCTTATAGGTATATGTATTCACATGAAACAATTAATATGTCAATAGTGCCACTAATAATAAATATAATCAATTAAATTATTACAAATATAAATCATATATATACATATATATATTTATATATATATATATATATATATATATATATATATATATATATATATATATATATATATATATATATATATATATATATAATTATTTATTGGAATTGTTGTTGCCTGTGATCTATTTTTAATCTCTTGATAATTATTAGCAATAACAGGCTGGTTGAATCTTAAAAAACTCGATTTTATTAAAGAGTTGACGTTTCTCTTCGATATTCGTAATTGAAATTTCTTTGACATTTATTGATGTGAAAAAATTGAAAAAATAAGGCTGTTTTGTCTTGCTAGTTATTTATTATATGCTATTCAGTCTAATATTAACATTCAAAAATGTTATCATTAGATGGTAAGGGAAACCAAAGAAACCTTTACCTACGTAATGTTTGAAAATAAAAATAATAGGGTATTATTTATCTAACAACAAAGAAATGAGTCATGGGAAAACATTAAAGATGTGGAGTAAAATTATCGGTATAGTACGTTTATATGGAAGCAGCCGTTGACACGTGTTTCGGACTCTTTGGTCCTCATCAGAACGGCGTAGCAAAGCATTGGATTGAAAATTTGAAGACGAAAATAGTACAACAAACAAAATCCTCTGATACGGAAGACAATCACCCTCATTGTGGTTTATTGTTTGAACTCTCCGGTATGGGAGATTTGGTCAAACTTTGCCACGGAGGCGATTAATGCTATCCGCGAGAACTAAGAACGAGTAAATAAACAATAACAAAGAAATCAGTCGCGGGAAAATATTAAATAGGTAGAGCAAAATTATCGGTATAGTTCGTTTATATGGAAGTAGCCGTTTTTAATGAAATTTTTTATTTATTTAGAATTTCAAATCTTTTAAAAAAAGTTACTTACAGTTTATAAAAACCTTGAAACTCTCAGCTTAAGTTTGGGGTCATTGCCATATTTTCAGCTTGCAATATTTAATTATTTATTCGAATTGTTGTTGCCTGTGATCTATTTTTAATCTCTTGATAATTATTAGCATCTATTGCCGGAACGTATCATAAATACACTTATTTTTGATATATACTTAGTTTTACGATAGATATAGCTATATAAATATATATATATATATATATATATATATATATATATATATATATATATATATATATAAATATATATATATATATATATATATATATAAATATATCTACATATATATATATATCTACATATATATAAATATATATATATATTTATATAGCTATATCTATCGTAAAACTAAGTATATATCAAAAATAAGTGTATTTATGATACGTTCCGGCAATAGATACAAATAAATAAAGCTAAATGTACCTAAAAAGCAATTTTAAATAGATACTGAAAACCACATGTGTTATATATACGAAGTAAAAGAGCAGAAGATGATTAAAACGAAAAAAAACAGGTTATAATCAGGTGCATCTCCTTATAAGCATATATCAAACAGCTTGCATATCGAATTGATACTCAAGTCAAAAATTCAGTGAGTTTGTCTCGAATCATATATTCAATATAGCATTTGCAACATAAAAAAATGTAAAACACAATTAATCAAGAATACAGAAATAGTTAACATCAGGTGTAAAAATCAAATGTAGTAGTTCATTTCAAGTAGTTCATCCAAATATAGTTTCTGAAATGAAAAAATTTCCTGTGATAATGCAACTCATAGAAAAGAAGAGAGTGCTTCAATTAATTTCAATTTCTAAGGAGGTATTTCATTTTGAAAGTAAAGTCCAAGTATTGAATTTCTGAAAATTAAGAGTCTTAAAAATTACAACGATTTAAGATGAATAGTCTGAAGTGAATTATCAACTTCTCTTAAATTTGTTTACTTCTCAATATTTTACCTGCAGAGTAGGTTCTGAGAGGAATTCTCCGGTTTCCTGTCCCCGTCTCTATTTGGTTTTTTTTTAGTATTGGCGTTTTTCTGTTTCTTGTATATTTATATTTATTTGTTGTTTTAGTTATTTGTAGGTATCTAATGATGGAACAGTGTAGGTTCTGAAACACTGAAAAAATTTTAAATAAAATCAGTGAAAATTAAATGTACCTACATTTATTTTCTCTTAAACCAATATTTCGGTATCGGCATCTTCAATTTGAAACTTGCATTATTTATTTTTTAACTTGCGGTAAATTTTGTTTTATACACTGTATGAGAACATTCGCTTATATTATGGTCTATTGTATTCAGATTACGCAATTGTTTCCATCTATTCAAAAAATCATAATAATAATGTCTTTCCACTATTCATTCGGAAAATCTCTTTATTACAAGGTAGTTGGTGAGATTCGGTCGTTCTTATTGAAAATCAGACTCAGAAAAACATAATTATACACAGTCACACATATTGTATATTTAGTTTGAGCAATTACAGGTCATTTAAGCTTGAAAAAGAGATTTAATATTGAGTTGACTTTTGTCACAAAATTCAGAAGTTTTTCGGAACTTTTGAAATATCAAATTTACTTTTGAATTCACAAATTTAGAAAAATTTTGATAAAAAGTCAAAAAACAGACTAAGTACTATATTTCATTAAATTTTTCGCGGTTGTGACCAACTTCAGTTTCGAATTATGTGCTATTCAGTCCAATATCAGCAGTCAGTTCTGCTAATATTTAGATGGTAAGGCAAACCACTGTTACCCACGAAACAAAATAGATATCTAATTAATGATTTGTTTGAAACTTTTAAGCACTATATAAACAGAATTAATTTTTGTAAAAAACAACATAAAACAAAAACTTAATCACAAATAACCCAAAATCTTCTATAAAATCCACTCAACTAACCACCCGTTTCTCCAATAGACCAACTTCAAATACAAATTCACCATCTACATCTTCAAAACATCCAAACAACCATCAATCACATCCACCTACATTTATTTTATCTATAATATGTACAGAGATGACTGTTCTACAGGGATGTAGCCATGCCTACGGAAGCCCTGGTTGTCTCACAACACCCTACGGGTAAACCCTTGTACCATACTCAATTCCATTCCAACTCCGATATTTCTTCATAATATACCCAACCATTCATCCCCACCAGATATGTTACGTTACATATATCAGAGAATTACTGTTGGATAACAAGCAAAGTTTCTAGGAGCTCAAATTGACAACGCATTGAACTGGAATCCTCATGTTGACGAACTAAATTTTGCTCTGTGATATTTACTACGAATATATTAGAAAAGCAAGTCAGATCGGATGTGCTAAAGGTCCCTTATTATGCTAATTTTCAATCTGTAGCTTCGTATTATATCATGTTCTGGGGTGGTTCATCTTATGCAGTTAAAAATTTTGTCCTCCAAAAATGGGCATCACGCACAATGTTGGGAATTGGTTACAGGGACTCATGTCGAAACTATTTCAGGCAAAATAACATCCTGAAAAGAAAAAAGGAAACACACGTGTTTCATTCCTCCCTGAAGTATGTGTCAGGGAGGCGGGCAGCTTGAGTTTGGGATTAACTCCTTCAGCCAGATCAGAGGATACACTTGTATGTACAAGTGATAGGCGAGACGGGATATTTATGGAACATAGG
>JARQZK010002335.1:0-40000 GCA_030704885.1 Cynegetis impunctata | reverse complement strand
CTTCATTTAACCTCATGCTGTACATGGAATATTTGTGTGGCGTTATATATGTACGTGCATATAGCATTTCTTATTACTCATGTTATAGAGACCACTAACAATTCATTAGAGTTGAATAATTCATATTTTGCGGTAAAGTTTTAGTCGTCGATTTCCAGAAGTTAGTGCATTATTGTGTAGTATTACACGTGTCAAACAAATAATGAGTCTTGATGAGTAAAATCTAGCTCTTAGAATGTGGGATTTCATTGGGACAAATTTCGCGAATGGAAATGTGTAACAGGGGCTAGAGAGAAGCGCATACTATTCAATTTATCCTATAAAATATTTCACGGTTTTCTTTAATTTTCACTAATTTCATATCGTTCAAAATCCAAATTAGGAATGTTAATATCATTCTATTTATTATAATGTGTTCCTGATTGATTAATCTCTGATCATCACAATTAATTAACATTCAATTTTCATTATTTATGAAAATTGAATCAGCAGTTCGAAACCAGTGAAATTGGCGAATCGTCAATCAATTAAATTATGTATAATATACTTGATCACCATAATCAATTTCATATTTCACATCAGGTGAACAAGGAAAATTCCTCAATAAGAATTGGTTGTCATACAAATTTGAGTAAACAAAGATTCTTGGACCTGGTAGAACTTTGCTTTGATGGGGGTTATTTTGTGCAAGAAGGGAAATATTTCAAACAACTTGAGGGTACGGCTATGGGTGCTCCTACCAGCCCTTCCTTCGCTAACTTAATTATGAACGAAGTTTTCCATTATGCGGTGAAAATTTTGCATTATGTCACCCCGTTGGTTGTATTGTATGTTGATGACACACTTTTATTGGTACAGTCGGATATGGTACAGAATACACGAAATGTTTTCAATTCATATCACAAGATTCAGTTCACTCTTGAGATAGAAAATAATCAATCCTTACCTTTCTTAGACCTAAAGATTATTAGGGAGGGCTCCAAATTGATAACTGATTGGTATACTAAACCTATAAGTGTTGATAGATGCATTAATTTCCATAGTAATCATAGTCTACAGCAAAAGAATAATATTATGGATAATCTCATATGAAGATGTTTGACACTGAGTGATGTTCGATTTCATTTAAAAAATTTGGACAGAGTTAAAAACATTTTAATAAATAATTATCCCACTTACTGTATAAACAGAAGAATACATAAACACACCTCTCATGCAAACAGTGACACTGGGGTTCCTGTTTTAGACACTAACTCTAAATTCTATCTTAGATTCCCATACTTACCTGGCTTGTCACAGGGGATTAATAAATTGTTCAAAGGTTTGGAATGTAGATGCGCTTTTTATAACCTAAATACCATAGGCAAAGAATTTTTCACTAAACTTAAGTTTAAAACACCTAAGGAGTCACAGTCAGAAATAATTTATAAAATACCTACTTGTCATAACTGTGGAAAATGTTACATTGGCCAAACAAAACAATACCTTTGTGAAAGAGTGAAACAACATAAATATGATGTAAAGAATATTTATAATTATAATAAAACAGCACTAACATAGCATCAAATGGCTATGGGACATACATTCGATTTTGATAGGGTTGAGATCTTGGATAGAGAAAAAGTCTTATAGACGAAATATCAGTGAAATGATCCACATAATTAGAAATGATACTGTCAACCATAGAGAGGATGTTCAGCAACTTAGCATCATTTATAACATCCTACTCAGAAGATAACAGTAGACCCCCTTTTTTAGTTTATATTTATTTTTATTTTATTTTATTTTATTTATTTTAATTCAACATACTGTTCCTGTTTCATAACACGGTTTTGATCGTTTTTTCTTGACGTTGTTACTGGTGTATAATGATCGTTGGTTTGTGGTTTTCTGAATATATTTGTGATGTGTTGGTTTTCTGTTTGTGAATACTGTGTGCAGCACACAGAGAGCACACAGTGGGCTCTCTTGTTGTTGTTGTCTGGGTTTGTCACCAGGTTGTTTTTAGTTTTATTGTACTGGTCATGATCGTTTCTGGGTAGTGTGAGGGTTTTGATACGACCGCACATAGAGAATAGAACTCCACATTAAGTATTGACAACCATGTCGGATTGTTTTCCCTCATTTACCATGACATACCGGTACCATACATATCAATCCCTTGATTAATGATCTCTCGAGTTTATATATGAATAGAATTGTTATATTTACGTACGCCATTGACTGCCACAACTAGGTAATGATTACATAGATGTTTAATATGTTTATTTGTTTTTGTTGAGAGTATTTGTTTTGTAGGTTAATTACTGTTTTAATTTTTAGCCTAGAAAAAGAAACAAACTGTTTCGAAACGTCGGCATTGTTGAAAAGAGTCAATAGAATAAAGTATCCAAAAGTCCCAATAAGTCTTTTCTTAGTATTTACGATGGATGAGAACAAAATAACTACAATTCTTCAATAATTTAAAATTATCAAACAACCAACCAAGGGAGCTGGTTATATGAATTCCGCGAAGCGAAATCTGCATTCACAATGCAATAGTGAATTATAGAAAATGTTAAGTCACCTCAACTTAAGATCTGCATACAGCTGTTTCGACCTTATTAGATCTCTTCAGTGCAGCTTACTTGACACGGAGTGAATTGACATAATGATAAACAATAAGAAATATGTAGTAAAGGAGACATCCTAATATCAGAAAGTATTTGTTCAATCGACGGAATTCTGCATTTTCGGTCTAAAAAATGAATTGTTGGATCCTAATATATTTGAGGGAAGGCGCTATGGGTTGTTATCCATATAGTAGTTCGACCGCGATTCATATTGAGGAACAACAAGGAATATGTCCATTCACTCCTAGTCAAGTAAGCATCACTGAAGAGATCTAGTAAGATCGAAACAGCTATATACAGATATTGAGTCGGGGTGACTTGATTTTTTCTATGAATCACTGTTCCATTTTGAATGCAGATTTTGCGTCGAGGAATACATAAAACCAGCTCCAATGGAAGATTGTTCGATAATTATGAATTATTGAAGAAATTTTCTAGTTGAATTCATGAAATATAGAATATAACGCATCTTAGAGTTGAATTAATAAACTGAAACCAGAAAAATAATTTCTTTAGTTCAAATTGCAATGAAATGTAGTATTGCAGATAATTCTACTTTTGGTGTACGCCATGTTTTTCAGCTCCCATCGACGAAACAAATTATTCGCATATAAACCCAAATAAAAGGCCTCCAAACTTCATTTCATATCATGCAAGCGATTTTAAAGTGAGCACAGATTAATCACGTTTAACAAAACATGTTGAACGAAACTTAAAAATGAAATTTTTATTAGATAATGTATGTTATTTTTTCATTTCTAAATAGAATTAAGCCACACGACTAAGAAACTCTTTGTTCATTCAAGTTTTTTCTACAATCAATTAATGAAAAATAAATAATTTGATCATATATCACATAAAGTGAACAAAGAAAATTCTTCAATAATTTTAAAATTAAAAATACCTTAGAAAATAATTTTCCAAGGGAGCTGGTTATATGTATTCCGCGACACGAAATCTACATTCACAATCGAACAGTGAATTATAGAAAACGTCAAGTCACCCCGACTTAGGCGAGCATACCCCCAAAAACTTTTTGGTAACCGACAAATTTTGGTATCAAAATGTTCGTTGCAAAAATCTGCACAACTTTTCTCAATAAAATTTTTCGATTGGAGTGGGGAAACATTGTGTTTTTGGAGAAAAACTGTTTTTTTTTTCAAAAGTAATACGCGCGCGGATTACGTTTCAACTCGCTGTCAATTGTTTCCACTTTTATATATTGAAATGAAACTTTTACGGTTTGATCTTGATATTAAGTACTTTCAAAAAATGTTCAGATTAATAACTAAAGTTGACCTGTTTTGATATATATATATATATATATATATATATATATATATATATATATATTTAACGAATAATCGGGTTTTTATCTTCGTCGCATAAATGAGTCGAGGAAATTTTTGAAATGATGCTTACAATTAATAAGATTTTAATTAATATAGTTTTAAGAAGTTTTTGGCAAAATTGCAAGAACTTGGGTTGCAAAGAACGAAATTTATAGCACTTCTAGGCGAGAGGCGTAACCCAAAAAAGAGCTCTCGTTGATGAAGAACCCATAACTTTTTGGTAACCGACAAAATTAGGTATCAAAATGTTCGTTGCGAAAATCTGCACAACTTTTCTCAGTAAAATTTTTCGATTGGAGGGGGGCATATTGTGTTTTTCGAGAAAAACTGTTTTTTTTCAAAAGTAATACGCGCGCGGATTACGTTTCAACTCGCTGTCAATTTTTTCCACTTTTATATATTGGAATGAAACTTTTACGGTTTGATCGTGATATTAAGCACTTTCAAAAAATGTTCAGATTGATAACTAAAGTTGACCTGTTTTGTATATATATATATATATATATATATAGAAATATATATATATATATATATATATATATATATATATATATATATATATATATATATATATATATATATATATATATATATATATATATATATATATATATATATATATATATATATATATATATATTTATTTATTTATTTGAATTGTTGTTGCCTGTGAACTATTTTTAACTTTTTGATAATTATTAGCAATAACAGGCGTGTTGAATCTCAAAAAACTCGATTTTATTAAAAAGTTGACGTTTCACCACGACATTCGTGGCCTTTTCAAAACTTTTGAAATATTGAAATTTCTTTGACATCTGACATCTATTGATTTGAAAAAATTTGAATAGTTATAAAAGACAACTACATCAAAAAAATTTTCGGCTGTGGCCGCTCTCAGTTATTTATTACGTGCTATTCAGTCCAATATTAACAATCAAATCTGTTATTATAAGATGGTAAGGAAAACCACAGAAACCTTTACCCACTTAATGTTCGAAATAGTTTCATTTATTATGGAATATCTGCTAAAATATTTAAAAGAGCAGAAATAAACCGTTTACAAACATTGTGCGCCCATGTTTTGCATCTGAATTAGACTGTTTGATATATGCTCTTGTTCTGAATCATGTTGCAATATGAGTAAAAACCAATGAGATGAAAATGCATGTGATGATCCAGAGCTAAATAATGAATTTTGTTCCACGGACAATGAATAATAACAAATAAATCATATTATTTTTCTCAACCTTTGTATATATTACTTTTCTATAACATTATTATACAAAAAATATAAAAAAATGTATAAAAATAATAAAAATTTATGATAATAAAGGTTCGTTAAATTTGTTTAAAACATTCATCCACTTTTAAAAGAAGATAGTTACATAAAAATTTGATTTATTAATAGCGATAGATAGTGAGAGGATAATTAATAGCGAGTGTACGTTCAAACGACAATCGCGCAGTATATTTGAAGTGCTATAGATTTCGCTCTTTGCAACACAAGTTCTTGCAATTTTGCCAAAAACTTCTTAAAACTATATTAACTGAAACTTTATTAATTGTAAGTATCATTTCAAAAATTTCTTCGACTCTTTTATTCGACGAAGATAAAAACCCGATTATTCGTTAAATATATACACATAACTTCGTAACATCAAAACAGGTCAACTTTGGTTATAAATCTAAACATTTTTTGAAAGTGCTTAATATCACGATCAAACCGTAAAAGTTTCATTTCAATAAATAAAAGTGAAAAAAATTGACAGCGAGTTGAAACGTAATCCGCGCGCGTATTACTTTTGAAACAAAAAACAGTTTTTCTCGAAAAACACAATGTTCCCTTACTCCAATCGAAAAATTTTATTGAGAAAAGTTGTGCAGATTTTTGCAACGAACAATTTGGTACTAAATTTTTTCGGTTACCAAAAAGTTATGGGTTCTTCATTAACGAGAGCTCTTTTTTGGGGTACGCCGCTCGCCTAACTGTGAATGCAGATTTCACATCGCAGAATACATATAACGAGCTACCTTGGAAAATTGTTTGATAATTTTTAAATAATTGAAGAATTTTCCTTGTTCACTTCATGTGATACATGAAGTTTACTATGGTCAACTAATATATTTTTCATTCTCAGTGAATTGATTGTTGAATATTGCGAATATCCCAACAAGTATTTATGCAGCGCGTTCTCGTGAGTATGTCGAAAGTTTTTAAACACTATATTACTGTGCTCTAGAATCTCATACGCCACTGTTGCAGACTAAACATTTTCATGTCAGGAATCATTTTTTTTCGCGACTCAGTGAATTGCTTTTTACCAATATCTTTGGCGGAGGGCGCTTCGGGCTGTTATCCATATAGTAGTTCGGCCGCTATTTATATTGGGTAACAATTAGAATTATGTCAATTCACTCAAAGTCAAGTAAGCTGCTTTGAGGAGATCTAATAAGATCGAAACAGCTGTATGCAGATTTTGGGTCGGGGTGACTTGACAATTTCTATGATTCACTATTGCATTGTCAATGCAGAGTCTGGAATGCATATAACCAGCTCCCTTGGAAAATTTTTTGATAATTTTTAAATTATTGGAGAATTTTCTTGGTTCACTTTACAGAATACAAGTTTTTAGCAGGTTTTCACTCTGAAAACCTGCTTATTAAAATGGGTGCGATTAGCAAAGTTGGACCTAGGACCAAGATAGTTTTTCGTTTCATGACTTTTTATGATGCTTGGCACCATAAACTCAATTTCATATATATAATATATATATATATATATATATATATATATATATATATATATATATATATATATATATGTGCTTATGTATTTTAGCGTTCTTTACACGATAACGGGCGCAATTTTGAAGCAATAGGGTTGAAATTTTGTAAATAGGTAGTTTCGCATGATATATTCGATGGGATTGTTTTTGGTTCGAATTGGTTTGGGGGTTGATCCCCCTGGGGGGAAAATAAATCTTGTTTACACGATAAAGGACGCAATTTTGAAGCAATAGGGTTGAAAGTTTGTAAATAGGTAGTTTCGCATGATATCTTGGATGGGATTGTTTTTGGTTTGAATTGGTTGAGAGGTTGACCCCTCTAGGGGGGGGGGTGAATAAATCTTGTTTACACGACAGAAGGCGCAATTTTGTAGCAATAGGGTTGAAAGTTTGTATATAGGTAGTTTTGTATTTTATCTTGAACGAGATTGACCCCCTGAGGGAAGAAATAAATCTTGTTTACATGATAAAGGGCGTTATTTTGAAGCAAAAGGATTGATAGTTTGAGAGTAGGTAGTTTCGTATGATATATTGAACGGGATAGGTTTTAATGCGAATTGGTTGGGGGGTTGACCCCCCAGGGAAATAAATCTTGTTTACACGATAGAAGGCGCAATTTTGGTACCATAAGGTTGAAACTTTGTAGGTAGGTAGTTTCGTACGATATCTTGGATGTTATTTATTTCTATATGAATTGGTTGGAGGGTGGACTCCCCGGAGGAGGAAATAAATCTATTTTACACGATAAAGGGCGCAATTTTATAGAAATAGGGTTGGAAGTTTGTGAATACGTAGTTTCGTATGATACCTTGGACGTGATTTCTTTTGATACGAAATGGTTGGGGGATTGATCCTCCGAGGAGGAAATAAATATCGCTTACACATTAGAGGGCGTTTTTTTTTTAACTCGGAAAAAAAATCATAATTTAATGAATATATATTTTTTAAACTGGATACGTTATGAAAACCTGCTCTTCTAAAGCAACTCGCTGCGATAGACTTTTTTTCTGATTATTTCGTTGTTTTTCTGGAATTGAATCTCATTGTACCTGAGAAGCAGCTTAAAGTGCACATAAATACAATCGTATTGCATCAGTCTATACAACGGAAGCATGATAGTTTCGATCCAACGAAGCAAACAACGCGAAACGAATTGAACAATACCACCATTATTTGTTCATTAGATCATGCTATAAGAAAGTTACTTACTGAATGATGCCGATACTGGGATTTCTCATTTGCATTGTACCAGGAAGAAATTGAATAATGTCTCGTGAATCGGAATAAATACCTATCCAGAATTTTAATACGTGAAATTTGCATACGTAAAAAGAACCGATTCCAATACAATAATTTCATCATCGTGTGCTAAGTTCCTGACCAGGATCATCAAGATAAAACCAATCTAATTTTAGGTCAATCAATTCATGAAAAATGTACTAGTTGACCATAGTCAATTTCATATATCACATTAAGTGAACATGGAAAATTCTTTAATAATTTGAAAATTATCAAATAATCTTCCAAAAGAGCTGGTTATATGTATATGCGACGAGAATTCTACATTCACAATGTAACAGTGAATTATAAAAAATGTCACCCCATGCAGCTTACTTCATTCCGAAAAATTTAACATATTTCTTATTGTTGTCAGATTTCGCGTCGCGGAATACATATAACCAGCTCCATTAGAAGATTGTTTGATAATTTTTAATTTATTGAAGAATTTTCCTTGTTCACTTTATGTAGGGTTACCATCCGTCCGGGTTTCTCCAGATTTGTCCTAGTTTAGGGGGCGTCCGGGGGTCGCCCGGACGGGGCTTTCAAAATATGTTCGGGTAAAACCCGGACAAATTTTGTGTCTGGGGAATCCCGATTGATTTAAAGATGAGCAATATATTAGAAGAAATCATAGTTAAAAATTAATTTATTATCGTAAGCTTCATACAAGCTAAATCCAGAGAGAAACTTGCTAAATACACATACGGTATCTCCTCTGACCAAAATAAAGTATAATTTTGAAAATTTGAGCTGCTCCCTCTTTTAAAAATTCCTGATGGAAAAAAAGACATTTTGCCAGAAATTGGCAAGTCTGGAAAATATCAAGTTGAGTTAAATTAGTCAAAAGAACTTCACCACGTTAAAATTAAAACTTTTTACTTACTTTTAATTCATAGTTAATAAATAATTTAGGCTTTTGGTTACCTAAACTATCTAACCGAACTAGATGACCTATCCTATAATTTGTTGTAACAATGTAGAATGTAGTCTATTTGATCTATTTTGATCTACCAAAAATTATCATTATAAGTTGTTTTTTATTTGATGATACCAAAAAAAAGACTTGTTCTGATTATTTTTGTTACCAGATTAGCTCAAAAAGAGAAAACTGTAAACTGTGTTATACCTATTAGTAGATATTTGGTTTTCATTGTTTGTTTATATCGCAATAAAGCGGTTGAAAGTTTCAATAAATTAAAATATAAACGATGTTTTATATTATTCGAAAAATCTATCGAAATGTCCGGGGTTTTTAAATTTTTTGTCCGGCGTCAGAAATTCAGGTGATGGCAACCCTAACTTGATGTGATATAATATGTGAAGATTTTTATCGCTTCTTAATGACATTTACAATAAATAATTCTTGAGATGAATAGATGAATAGATCGAACTTCAGATAAGTACAAAACTAGAGGTGGTCGGAGCTAATAGTAAGAGGTGAAAAGTTGTCACAACGCGAATTGAAGAAAATATCAGAATATTTTATACTGACGACATCTACCTATTTGTCCTTTAATCCTCGGAGAAGCCCCAACAAAATTTCTTGAATGAAGATTTCAATATAATCTGTAAAGAAAGTGAAGAAGGAAAAGTCTTCAATCATTTCGAAATTATCAAAAAATCTTCCAAGGGAACTGGTTATATGTATTCCATTACGCCAAATCTGCATTCACAATGCAACAGTGAATTATAGAAAATGTCAAGTCACCCCGACTCAAAATCTGAATACAGCTGTTTCGATCTTATTAGATCTAAGAGCAGCTTAATTGACTCGCAGCGAATTAGCATATATCTTATTCTTACCCAATACAAATCGCGGCTGAACTACGATATGGATAACAACCCATAGCACTGAATTCAAAAAGTGTCAAGTCACCCCAAATCAAGATCTGCATACATCTGTTTCGATCTTATAAGATCTCTTCAGTGCAGCTTACTTGACTTGGAGTGAATCAACATATATATTTTTGTTCCCAATACAAACCGCTGCTGAACTACTATGTATATGGATAACAATCCATAGCTAACTCCATCAAAGATATTGGAAACCAACAATTCACTGTTCAGACCGAAAATGCAGAATCCCGTCGGGAGAGAAAATACTGAACCTGGCATGAAGATGTCTACTCTACAACAGTGCTTATGGAATTCCAGAGCGGCATAATTCTGTTTTGGTTTTGAAAAATGAAAAATGTTATTCAGCAGATCAAAATTCTGTAAACAGGATTTAAACTAATTTTTTTTACTAGCTTGAATATTCTAATATTTCTGCTCATTTTGGAAAGGTTATACAATAATTCCAGTGAAGAAATCATTTATTCAACTGCCAATTCCAATCAATATGTTTTGATACTTAATTTTGAATTCATATATTGCATAAGAATATAATAACTCGATTAATTCAATTTGATATATTGAAAAGTTGAAAACAAATTAATTAAAAGGTGAACTGCTTATATAAAACAGCATATCTAGTTTTACTCTTCGAATATTGCCATAACATAATATAAAGTAAATTACTGAAGACAACTTTATTTTGTAAGGTAGGTTCTACTATAAAACGGCTGATGCCAAAAAAGGTGGCACGAATTTGCATGCTAAGAATCCTTCCGGTTTTTATTTCTACAATGAAACTCCTAGTGAACAACTTGCAACTGAAAATTGTAAGCTCTCTGCAAAAATGCCCATTAATCATTTCGACAACCCTCTGTTCCATTGTTGGTACAGATGAAATATAATAACCTCTAGATAAAACAATTTGAAAAACATAATTGTGAGCAAACCTAAGTAGAAACTGGAAAATAATTTATTGTGTTATAAGAAAGTTCATATATATATATATATATATATATATATATATATATATATATATATATATATATATATATATATATATATATATATATATATTTTTTTTTTTTTTTTTTTTTATATATATATATATTTATATATATATATATATATATATATATATATATATATATATATATACATATATATATATATATATATATATATATATATATATATATATATATATATATATATATATATATATATATATATATATATATATATATATATATATATATATTATATATATATATATATATATATATATATATATATATATATATATATATATATATATACTCTCTTTTCCGAGCTAGTTTTTTGGTTTTCAACAATAACAGCTCTGTAGAGTGATGAAAGAAACCTTGATGAAAATCAGATTACTTTTCGTTATAAAATATTTTACTTTTTCAAAACACATTGTGGAAACTAACTATCAAAAAATGGAGAAATAAGTTTGATATAAATTTCCAGAATAAAAATGATTTTTATGTTAATGAACAAAATATTTTGATATATTGAAATATTGAATATTTGATATGTAAAAGGTGTTGTTTGATTAAAATCATCATTTGATGTTTAAAACTGTTGTGTTGAGTATGTAACTCGATCTATATCTTTCTAAAATAAACCAACATCAAATATAGATGAAATTTTTTCAACACCATCCATATCTTCAGAAAATCCCACCATCCATCAATTGCATCCACAACATTAATTCATATATCATAAGAGAAATAATGAACATAGTCGTAATTATGAGTAATGTCTTTTTAAAGACATGAATGATTACGAAAATATTTTCTACATTACTTGGGTAAGGATTCCCTTACCATCAAATATTAGCAGACCTGACTGATGATATTAGACTGAATAGCATGTAATTAGTAACTGATATTGTTGTCTGTGTTTTTTGTTTACAGTTTTTCCAAAATTAATAAATGCCAAAATGATTTTGATCTTTCGAAAGCTTTGAAATACGTAACGAAACGTCAACTCATTAATTACATCCGGTTTTCGAAATTAAATGACATATATATATATATATATATATATATATATATATATATATATATATATATATATATATATATATATATATATATATATATATATATATATATATATATATATATATATATATATATATATATATATATATATATATATATATATATATATATATATATATATATATATATATATATATATATATATATATATATATATATATATATATATATTGCTATATTTTCGAGGAACATACGACTGAAAAACCATGTATTAATTTGGTTTTACAACAATAGCAGATGAAATATTCAAGGTATGGATTTTGTGAGATTCTGAACTATTTCATGAAAATAAACGTTTATGTTTTTTTTAAATAGATTTGAATTCATATTGAATAAATTAATCGGCTTGTCTGATTTTGAAGTGAAAAACTTTTTATCATTTCAACTGAAGAGCGGTTCCAAAAAAACGAAAAGGTTTAACTTATTTTTAACGATCCTGCACTTAAGAGAGCCGTATAATATACTCCAAGATTACCCCTCAAACCGGCACACTAAATGGCTGATAGATAAGTAGAATCGTAAATTGCACTCCTGCAATTATGATTGTTGCTTTTTGGATTTATGGACATTCCCAACTGAAGCTTGAATAAACAGTGAATCAGAATCTAGAAAAGTTATTTGAAGCAGACTTGTCATTT
This sequence comes from Cynegetis impunctata, assembly GCA_030704885.1. Taxonomy (NCBI): domain Eukaryota; kingdom Metazoa; phylum Arthropoda; class Insecta; order Coleoptera; family Coccinellidae; genus Cynegetis; species Cynegetis impunctata. The sequence goes on along the minus strand of JARQZK010002335.1, from coordinate 27,405 downwards.
CATAAATCAAATTAAAATCAAACCTTCAAAAACACTTTGGAGGTATCTTGCAATTTCAACTTTTAACCGTTTGCCTTATTAACCCGAAATAACTCGGCTTAATATTTGTTGCAGTTTAATACTAACCCGAAATAACTCATCGCAACCATTTCTGTTTACCCAGAGAGTACTACACCGTTATTATATCGGACTTTCAAGCCGGATTATTACGAAGTGTGCTGAAATAAGTCGTTCACACTGAAATTAAGTGATTGTAGCGTAGCGTTTATGCGCGCCAAGATTTTAGTGAGTGGCGCACGTGGTAGTGTAGTATTCGCAGATTGTATGTCGCCTGTTATTTAGCGAATATTGTGCTAGTTTGCTCTTTACTTATTTCGAAATATTTGTTTTGGTTATAAAATATTTCACTACCTACTCACATAAACATACGTACTCAATATTATGTCAAAGTCAAAATGACGAATTATCTCGGTTTATTATAAGTTAGTTAAATTCAAAATGAAAAAAAAAACAAAATAACAAAAAAATAATAAAAACAAACATAGGACCTGTTCCTACTTTATTTAAATTGCCGATCGCTCCGATGAAACAAATATAATTTTTTTACACGAAAATTTGAAATTTATTAGTAAAGCAAGCGGCTGAGTGGAATTTTTTTTCCAATGCACATGCAGTGTTCTAGTCATATTCTGAATATACGTAGATTAATAAAATTGGTTGTTAAAAAAGGAAGTATTTTTCTCACTTTACAATAAGCTACTTTGTTTAATTATCTTTTATAGATATGAAAAACCAAATTGTCTAGGAATTTATTTCATTCTTTATGAATTACTGTTAGACCATTTTACTTTACTGGAATAACCAACTACATTTCATAATAGTATGCTTATGCTCACTTTATGAATGAAATGATAATTTTTATTTCAAAATATAGTGGTTCTTTTTGACATACTTTTTATTACTATATATATATATATATATAAATATATATATATATATATATATATATATATATATATATATATATATATTTATATATATATATATATATATATATATTATATATATATATATATATATATATATATATATATATATATATATATATATATATTGATTCTTAACTCAATTAATAATTAATAACATATTTTCTAAAATACGTGAGTAAGTGTTTCTGTGGTTTCCCTTGCCATCTAATACTAGCGGACCAGATTGCTTATATTGGCCTGAATAGCACATACACTATTAGAAACTGAAGACTGCCACAGCCGCAAAAAAATTGATAAAACATAGTTGCCTGCTTTTTGACATTTCAATTTTTCCAAACTTTATGAACGTCAAAGTAATTTTGATCTTTCAAAACTTTTGTGTAACTCACGAATTTCGTAACGACACGTTAACTGTTTTATATAATTGTTCTTGAAATTTAAATGGCCTGTTATTGCCAAGAAAATATAAATAAACATATATAAAAACGTTTATTGACTTTCATATTTTAAAAATCAGACAACTATGTTCCTTTTATATTTTTGCGACTGTGGCCGCCTTTATTTGCAAATTACGTTCTTATTCCGTCCAATATCCTCTGACTGGACTACTGATATTGAACTGAATAGCACGTAACTCACAACTAAAGATGGTCGCAGATGCTAAGACTTAACCCCTTAGTGCATGATTTTTTTAAAATTGATTAAAAAGAAGGTACAGTGGAAAAAAGACATATATTTCATCAGAAAAATATTTAAAAAAATAAAACACAATATTCTTTTTCAAAAAAAAAAAGAAAAACTGGTTTGTGCCAATAAGGGACAGCATGCAAAATAAACTAAAAATATTTCATACAACTAATATTTCATCTTCATCTGATATTTTGTCTTCACTTTCATTTGGATTAAAATTATGTATAACTACATTTTTTTTATGCATAAAATAACTTGGGACCCATATAGAGTTACCAACCCTCCCGGAATGCATGGGAGACTCCGGTAATAATGGTTATCCTCCCGGGATACAATAATTTCTCCGGTTTTTCTGAAATTATACGTAATCGTCGCTGTAACAAAACTTCGATCTTCACCTAATGATTATGATTTTATGGTGAAAAACCGTCAAATATTAACTCGAAAGCAAAGTGAATATAAATTTAAAATTGATTGACAATTTCTTACATTCCCACCCCCCATTAGTGGACTTATAAAATTCTCCCGGGTTGGCCCTGTCGAGAGTTGGCAACCCTAGATCCATAATAATATCAGAAAAAGATTTCTTTCACATCTTCTGAATTCATAATCGGCAGATATCGTTCAGTCAGATATACTTTTGAACTGCATAATGTTCCATATATGGCACAATATGGTCAAGTCAGATATACTTGAATTGCATAATGTTCCATGTATGGCACAAAGTTATTTTTAGATGAATAATGTCAATTATTCAAAAATACGAGTACTTGCCACTATGAGGCAGTTACTAGAAGTATATTTTTTACAAAAACAGTTTTTATTGTCAATCTACAATAATACTGACAAACAGCTGATTCATCGTCACCATTTTGAAAAACGTATCTAACTGTGAAATAATTACAGAGAGGAAGCTGCCTTTCTGGAAATATGTTTGTATGTGCCTGAAATGGTAATTCATGCATGTAAAGTTATATTTCTCTGACGTATGTATTAAAGAGGTGTAAAACATTGGTTTGTGCCATATTTGGCACATGATGCAACAAGGGGCTAAATGAAGTGAACAAAAACAAAACTTGAATTTACTATGTTTATTATAACAAAAATAATTAGAAAATATAAAACTGCGATTGCAATTTCGGTCACTAGATCATCATCAGGCAGATTGAGTCAAGAACAAAATACATATTATTGTTAACTCAATCTGCCCGATGATGGTCTTGTGACCGAAATTGCAATCGCAGTTTTATATTTTCTAATTTAGTCGATGGGCTATACAGAAGGTGACTGTTGCACGAAGATGTGTACAGCAAATTTTTGTTTTGGGTGGTTCCCTTACACATATAGACCACTTTTATCCAGGGTACGCGGTTCTGCTATGGGGAGATTTTTTCAAAATGGCTGCCATTTTCTACCAAGGTGAAATCAGAAAAATGCATTCATATCTTATATTACTCGTTTTAGGAAATAATTCCATGAGACAAAAAATGTTCAACACTATTTTTTACATTGAAAAATTGTATCTCAGTACTATATATTATTTTTACATGTCTGATGCACCACATTCACAAAATTTTGAACAAGAGATAGAGTTTGATCTACATGCACACCCTTCACAAATCCGCAAGTCTTGCATGTGCATGTGCATGGTAGACTATGTTCAATAATATTTGGCATCCACCCTGATCCACATACTACATATCCATAAAAAGAAGGGTCTAGATGTAGTGAATTTTGTACCAGTGAGCAGCTTTTAAATATGCTCTTCAAATATGCAGAGCTACGCTCGAAGATGTAGGAGGGAGCTTATTAAACTGTAACTTTTCCATTTGATGGTACTTAGATATAAAAAAAAACATCCATGTCCTTAAAGCCTGTGTCTAGTATTCTTGTCAAGAATTCCTCAGCTTTTCGAATCATGCATTTTGTAATTATTTTTTTCCAAAATCTTGTATCAGGTATGGATAGTCTTTATCTTGTATAAGAGCAGAGTGCCTTGTCTAAATTTACTCATTGTGTCACAGCTTGACAGTGAATGTATTGCAGGCAGAGTTTCAATTACTCCTTTGTCCAAAGCTACCGATCGTTCGTGAAGCGGAACATACCTTGAGGTTTATTAATCCATTAGAGTGGCACACTGTGTGGAAGTATTATACTGCGCATACAAACACTTTTGTGTCAGACGATGTTTTTAGAACATTTTCTGCACCTGTAGTGTTGATGGCATGATTAACGTGCTGAAATACTCGTTCATCACTTTCTTCAAGATACGATTTCAATGCGAGTTCTTCTGTTACCTCGTGCTCTAGGACTTTTATTGAATCTTCAACAATAAGACTACACGGTTGCTCTAGAAAATCTGTCCCTATGTTCAAAAACATAATGCTTGCAGAATTTTTGTAGTTGTGTTTTGTTGTGGTTTGATGCCAAAAATGCCTCCATTAAATTTGAAAATTAAAAATCGCTCTAATTTAGATTCAATACTATTTTTCGAAAATGTTTTCTACTAAAGTCTGTTTTTTTTCATTTATACCCAGAGTGTAAACAAAGAACTAACTGGCCGAAATTTCGTAAATTTTTCGAAATCCGCTAGTCCGACGTAATACACGTAGCACTTCATCAACACAGCATTATGTGAAATCTTCACCAAAAACAATTATATTCGCTAATAATTACAGTATTAGAAATATTTGATGTTATTCTGGCGAACATTCCACTTTTTTTTATGATAACGTAGTGTTGGCTGTATTCTCTCAGAATACAATAGCCAACACTAGTTCATTATGTGAGAGAGCTGAAGGACAGTTTTTGCATAATTCTGGGAACCTAACCTTTTCGTTTTGAGACAAATTTTAGTTAGTTAAAGATTTGAGAGACTATTTCACTCATTCCATTTTTAGTGAGGAAGTTTCCATAGCAACTCTCGTTTCACAGCGATAATACATGCAAACCGGCCAAATTTAGCAAGTTATTATTTCATCGATAATATTTTAACATTTCTCACATTCAAAGATAGCTTGGGAAATTAATACCATAAAGAAAACAAACAACGTTTAGTTAATCTATGATGAATACTTATTTGTCAAATAGCGCAATACGTGTCAAAAAGTAGATTGGGGTATATATTTTCTCGTGAAATAGTCATGTCGAACACCACTCAAAATGAAATTTAAGCAGATAAAATTTCTCTCTTGTAACATTCAAGTTTGTTGCTTAGGCAATTTCGCTCATGACATTTTTTCCAAAATCACGAGCCGTCAGGCGATACAAATGTCATTCGCGAAATTGCCTAAGCAACAAACTTTCATATTACAATCGAGAAATTTTGCCGGCAAAATTTCATCTCTAGTGGTATTATATATGAAAATATTCTGTAACAAGTCTAGAAGTCAGTTGTCTCACGTTCGTGTTAAAAGTATTTTTAAGGTAATCTGACTCTGCTTAATTCGAAAATGCATGTTACCAATGTTAACAATTTTTTACACACGGAATGACATCGTTGAAATTGCTTGAAAATTTTTATGGTTTTAAACGTCATAGTCGCCATTGTTGTTTATATTCTGGGTATAAACGTGATAAAGAGAATTTAAATATTTAGGTATGTCTATTATGCTTATGTGTATGAAATTTCATTAGAATCGATTTACCTATTTCGAAAAGTTTCATCTTGGAAGTTTGTATGGAATGTCGCGGGGCGTAAACCCTCCTTAGCACAATTGTTGTTGTTCTGGTGCTTGCAAAAAGTGACTTATCCGCCATCTTGAAAAAATCTCCCCATGTCAGGAGTGCGTGATCTAGCTAAAAATGATCCATTGATGTTAGGGAATCAACCTGTAAAAAAATATGCTGTACACATCTTCGTGCAAGAGTCACCTTGTGTGTAGCGTCTAGACTAATTATTTTTGTGATAATAAAAGTAGTAAATTCAAGTTTTGTTTTTATTCATCATGTAAAATTATCACGTAGTAACGACTTATTCCATCAACTACTTAAACGAAGCATAGTTTATTGACATTCAAATTGTTTGAGGTTTATAAATTTCAAATAAATTTTTCCCTTCTGTTCTGAAAAAGTCACGAAACATTAACTTGTATATGTATATATACATATACAAAAAAAGCAAATGCCTAGACTAAAATTATGATGACCGTGAATCGATTTTGTATGAAACGAAGAGATTCTGAGAATAACCATATAATTAGTTGTACTTCATTTATAAGTAATCAATCTTCATCTCTGAGTCATTATATTTGAAAATTTGTTATAAAGGTTATCTTCACCTTACAAGAATGACTCCGTTGGAAATATGAATTCACTACTAATTACAAAAAGATGCCTCCAGTTCCTAATGGAAAGACCAGTGACGTAGTATCGACATTATCTTTTCAACTTGCCTACAATATTAATTATCATAAATTGCCAACATGAAAATTATCATATTCTGTAACTTTCAATTTTTTGAATCTAATCAAATTTTTTAGATCCGCCGGTGTTCGAGGGACTATAAAAATGAATGATCGACCACGTGATATGAAGATCTTCAACAAATTATCATCATATATCATGCAAGATGATATTGTTCAGCCATGGCTATCCGTAAAAGAGGCTATGATAATTGCAGCCCATTTGAAACTTGGATCGAAAATCAGCGAAAAAGAGAAACTTGTAAATGTAAGTAAATGTAAGCCTTACATTTTTTGAAATGAGAATTAGAACACAATGAATGTAATAAGGTATTTGGCGATCTCAAAGAATTTACATACAGGGTCGCTGATATGTATGGAAACGGTCGATTATTTACTAAAGTAAGATAGCTAGCGAAAAATGTTAAGATACAAAAGTTATAGGGTTTTTTAAAATCTACCACACTAAATAAAAATTAAGTATACAGGCTCAGTCAAAAAAAAACTGAAGAAATAAAATTGCTTTTTCTTTAATAGAACACCCTATATATTATAACATATTTCAATTCTGCTCAAAATTATGAACAAAATTGACATAGCACATCATTTCCTGAATTCAACCGTTTTCGAGATATAGAATTTTGAAAATAACCTTTTACTACTCTCTAATTTATTGAAAAAACGCACGAAATGATGGATATTCACTATGGAAGTCACACAAAGTGGAGTATGTGGATATGATTACAATTTAATTATATTTTTACACGAAATAACAAAGCAAAATTGTTCAGGGTTGATAAAAATGCAGGAAACAAGTTGTAAGAAACAACAAATTCTATTTAATAAGGTGCTCAAAGTGTTTACTATTTACCTCCCGACGGTAAATGTAGTCTACAAAAATAGGCCGCCAAATATCTAAGAGTTGAAAGAAAGAATAAGGCATGAAATTTCTACCATTCCTCCTCACATGATTTTAAATTCACTACAAAACTTTGTTCAGCCAGTTCATTACTGTCAGGAGGTAAATGGTAAACACTTTGAGCACCTTATTAAATAGAATTTGTTGTTTATTACAACTTGTTTCCTGCATTTTTATCAACCCTGAACAATTATGCTTTTTTATTTCGTGTGAAAATATAATTAAATTGTAATCATATCCACATACTCCACTTTGTGTGACTTCCATAGTGAATATCCATCATTTCGTGCTTTTTCTTCAATAAATTAGAGAGTAGTAAAAAGTTATTTTCAAAATTCGATATCTCGAAAACGGTTGAATTTAGGAAATGATGTGCTATATAAATTTTGTTCAGAATTTTGGAATTGAAATATGGTATAATATATAGGGTGTTCTATTAAAGAAAAAGCAATTTTATTTCTTCAGTACTTTTTGACTGTAGTGTGATAGATTTTAAAAAATCCTATAACTTTTGTATCTTAACATTTTTCGCTAAATATCTTACTTCAGTAAATAATCGACCGTTTCCATACATATCAGCGACCTTGTATAACTGAAAACTGTGAGTATTTATTATAGTCTAGAAGGCTACTAATTTAGGCAGATGTTGCTCTTCGGTATGGAGCGAATGAAGGTAAAATGGCTAACTTTATATCAAATACCTCTATTATTACATTGGATGGATTGGTCCATTATTATGTGATAAAACACTTTGACTAAGGGAAAAAATATTCTTAATTTTTTAGCAATATTTTTGTTTAAATGTTGGCGAACGCTGTTTTGTATTACTAAACAAAAAAAAAGGGAATGAAAAACAAAGTATATTTTATCTCATCGATAGCCACTAATTGCTAATGCATTAAATGAATTCTTTCATCAAATAAATTATTGAAATTTCAATATAAAATATGCTGAACTTTGAATATTGACAAAATTTTTCCACCTCAAGCATTTAAATAGATGGTTTTATACATTTCAGAATTTTTTCAAATTCATTGACAAAAAAACATCAACCAATTAATTTAGATGACTCATAAATTGAGCCTCATTAGTTCAATCCACATATTTCAGTATATATCTAAAGCACGGCTCTATTGATGTTAACGGCACAATGTTCTTAGCAATTGTATATAATTTGAGGTACATAGAATTTTATGTTATTATACCTGGTGGCTATCAAATATTTGTTAATGGTTAACTTTCTCTTTGGATATGCGTAATATCTATCCATTGCTTCTATGTTGTAATTTATGTATTAGGTAATTTGTGAAATATGTTATATTATTAATATTTTAATATGACGTTGAAAGATTTCAACCAGTTAAAAGCGTGTTGATATAACGTACTGTTTTATCTGATACAGTCAAACGTATGTAGGTAATACGTATATTTCACACAGGATGGTACCTACTATTCAAAGAATGATGTGAGAATTGTATGAAGATATTGAAATAAGGTGAAAGCGTTAAGTATGTGGGCAAAATCAAAACAGCATATAAGAGTGCGTAAACCAACCAAGAAAATAATAAAATTTAACATCCATCACAATCTGTAGTTAGGGATTAAGACTCCAATAATCCCAAATAATCTGTGTTTATATATATATATATATATATATATATATATATATATATATATATATATATATATATATATATATATATATATATATATATATATATATATATATATATATATATATATATATATATATTTTTATATATATATTTATATATATATATATATATATATATATATAAATATATATATATATATAGGCTTTTCTTTTGGAGAGACCATTTTACTCAGTGGCAGAATTTTATTCTGTAACTGAATTTCACAATGTAACATAGACCCTTGAGATCCACATTTAGTAGCAACATATATTAATGTTTTGTTTTTTTTTTTGTAATATACAAAATTTTATATATGTATAATAAGTTTAGTTGACAAATATGTTGATTCTCAACATATGTTTATACATAATTGACTGATAAATGTTTTTCTATTTTGTTCTTCTATTTAATAGATTCTTGTTTTGTTCAACGATTGAAAGTGTGTTTTGTTTAATTAGTTATCATTGTTAAATTTTATTTTCAATTTTTTATAGGTATGTGCTTTGTCGACAAAATTTTGTAATTTTATAGGACAATAAAGCTGTTTCTCTCTCTCTATATATATATATATATATATATATATATATATATATATATATATATATATATATAGGTGTATATATATTTATATATATAAATATATATATATATATATATATATATATATATATATATATATATATATATATATATATATATATATATATATATATATATATATATATATATATATATATATATATATATATATATATATATATATATATATATATATATATATATATATATATATATATATATATATATATATATATATATATATATATATATATATATATATATATATGAATATATAATTAACAGTCTTAGATCTTTTCCGAATACATGTATTCACTATCTAATTGCTACTAATTAGTGTGGATGCATATTTCACCTATAAATTTATTAGTTTGTTTTTTATTCTAATGAGAGCATAAAATGGAAATCTAACACTTTTGGTTTCTGATTAACATTACTTTCTGGGTCAGCAAATTGAAAGATGAAAGCAAATTTTTTGTGATTTTCTCAAAGAATTTATATCAATGTTAATTTAATAATAGTTAGAGGAAGTAACAAAGTTCTTTCTAGTTCAATTGATATTAGTATTCTGACAGAGGTCAGAATACCTATTTGTTTTAGAGTATACAAGCAAAAAAATGAGAGAGCAGCCGAGCTCCGTCACTAAGATAGTATATTCTCCACAGTTTCTACTGTTTACATACAATTTTTCAACCTTCCAAGTCAATAAGGAGGGACTGAAGAGATGCACAAAGCTTGAATTCCTGCGGAAAAGAAAGAAATTTCTTTATAAAAGTAGGAAATAGAGAAAAAGTTTATTCCACCAAAACCACTTCCTCAGCATCAACTTAATTTACGTTCACATTTTCAACCTTCTAACTCAAATGGGCAGCAAAAATCCTACAGAACTGTCTGTACCGTCTGTCAATTTCGATGTGATTTGGGGTTTTATGGTACTTCTAGCAGAGATAGCGAAAAACGAGTAGACATGTCATAGGCTCGATTTTCGTGAAAAGTTCAAATATGAAAACCGCTTTTTGATACGTCAAAGTCATCACATCTTTTTATTTTTGAAGAGGATTTTCTTTCAGTTTTTTAAAAACTAATCCACCAATGAAAACTAAATATTTCAAATTACATTAAGGTTTTGAGATATAACACAATTTTGATCAGTTTTTTTATGGAAGATGCCATATTTAATTTTTTTCTTAAAATCTACATGAAATTTTCTTCAAAATGACGTATCACATGCAAGATTTTGATTATTAGTTTTTTCAATATTTCACGTTTTCAAAAATTACCATAGCTGTCTACGACTTCGATTTAATTAATTTAAAAGAACCATGTAATATTAAGGCGCGTTTTCCTCCACTTTCGCCAGTCGCCGACGACTGCGACTGAGTAGCCGCGACTGGTAGTACCTGCGACCTATTCATTCAGGCGCGTTTTCCTCCACCTTCGCCAGTCGCCGACGACTGCGACCCGCTAGCCTGCGTCAATCAGTATTTGTCCCTCGTTCTGGTTTATTCAGCACTAGAAAAATGAATATTTCAAAAAAATCATTAATTGCAATGTTATTAAAATATCAAGTGCAGGAGGAAAATCTGCTTCTCATGTTAACGTTAGAATCTGAGAAACAGAGAAGCGAAGAATTAGCAATGTTCCGAAATAGACGATTGGAAGGATTTCAGGCAATATTAATCCAGAACCACCTGACAGATAACGAAACAAAATTTAAAGAGTTTTTCCGAATTTCCCGGCATCAATATAACTACGCAAACTAACTTTCGTCGACGAATTATCGCGGCACCCCTTCCGAATATGAGCAGCTGCTCGCGACTGGACGAACGGCGACCGGACGCTGGTAGTCGCGACTGAGTAGCGGCTAGGAAAACAGGATGATTTAAAATGCATTGGAGATGTCTTGACATAGAGATATTACAGATAGAGGCAACAAGCCAGCCTGAAACTTGTTAGCTCGGGTGAGGGAGAGAGAATCTGAAGGTTAGACTGTCTCTCTCTAATAATAATACGCGTGGTACGCGTAGACAAGGACAGAAAAACCCTGCGATCGTCCCTCTCTTTCGCTCCCACTGAGTTTCGAGACGGACGTTGCCACTTACAGAGCGGCCTATGGCTTGTCGCCTCTATCTGAAATATCTCTATGTGTCTTGACGAATTGGTCGACGCTACTCAGTCGCAGTCGTCGGCGACTGGCGAAAGTGGAGGAAAAAGCCCCTTTAGGTTTTGGTTCAGTCGGCTAAATATTTTACCTGACGGTTGCCTCCTCTCTGGATATCGCTCATGATACATTCGTAATGATGAAGTCATGTTTGCATTCGCCTCTATAAAATAGTTGAGCATGTCATACTTTTCCAAATTTGGAAAAATTTTAATAAATGTTTGCTCGAAATGACAACAGTAAGTAATTCTTTGTTACCATGCCATTAATTATAGGTTGATATACCGAAAGACTCTTTGTTTTTGTCAAACCTCACTCTGATAAAACTTAGGTTTGAAAGCAGTTTCAGAGGCATGTCTCACCTGATTTTTTTAAAATATTGTTTTGTGTTACACATAATGACAAAGTCGCAGCCAACTACGGTAATTTTTAAAAACGTGAAATATTGAAAAAACTAATAATCAAAACCTTGCGTGTGATACATCATTTTGAAGGAGATTCTATTGTAATTTCTACAATAGAATACTAAATGTAACTTGAAATTTGCTTTCAATGGCCTTTGAAAAAAGAAAGAAATACAATAAAAAAGATATGGCGACTTTCCAAAAATTCAAACACTTGAAAATCATTGTTAATCATATTTAATTTCCTTCTTTGTCCACCGATATGAAAAATTTTTGCTTATGCTCCTCCACGCCAATTTATGTGTGCAAAAATTTCAAAAAAATTATATATATATTTATATATATATATATATATATATATATATATATATATATATATATATATATATATATATATATATATATATATATATATATATATATATATATATATATATATATATATATATATATATATATATATATATATATCTGCGTATGTGTATATATATGAGAAATCAAAAAAATCGTTTGTCAGGAGGACTGTAACTGCTGCTGCAATTTGAAGTGAAGTTTCGATACAATTCTATAGTCTAGTATTTTCGAGGAGAATGCTTTTAAAAATGAATAATATTATTCAATATTCATAGATGATGACTTACTCAATTCACACTACATCAGGACAGGAAATTCATTTCAAACTTCCACATTCCTATCTGAAAAACATTTAGAAGAATGTTAGACACATTTTCATTATTATTTTAAAAAAAATTAACTTCTAATGCCATCTATCATTTTTATAGGCATAGGTATATGTATCTGACAAGCAATGAGGTTCTCCTTTATATTCAAAAGCACTACAATGTTGGTTCTATTGATTTCCTAACCTTTTCAAATTCATTTATAACAAACAACCGATTAATCTATATCGCTCATAAATTCATCTCCATTAGTTTATTTATTTATTTTGTTATTATTACTTAATAGTAAAATAACATATATACGGGATCATCGCCATTTACGAAGAAAGATACAATGAGAATATAAAGAATGATAATAACAATAACAAAAATATCAAAGAAATACTAAAAAAATACCAAAAATCGAGCTTGTAGGTACATACCTAGTCAACAACATTCCAATGTTAGATCACGAATCAACACAGAATAACATTCTTCTTTTTCTCAAATTGACCCAGGCTATAATTGAAAAAATCTAAATTTACACAAATTTTGTTAATAAGAGTTGGGATCGACGATGACAATATGCTGAACCTACGTCTTACCATGGACGAATATAAAGAAGCACTACTCACATTTCGCGAAACGAACCCAGGACCAGACAATATCCCAGTGACATTCCTTAAAAATCTACCGTACCGCGCCCATGAACACCTTCTTCGACTATTCAATATTATTTGGATAAATCACGAGTTTCCTACGATTTGGTTACAATCAACCATAATTCCCATCCTGAAGTCGAATAAATCGAAAATGGAATCAGATTCTTATCGACACATATCGCTCACCTGTGCCATGTGCAAACTCATGGAAAAAATTTTAAATAAAAGATTACTATGGACTCTTGAACGATACAATCTGATAACCTCAGAACAAAACGGTTTTAGTCAATACCAGTCAACAACAGACAACAATCTGAAAAGTGACATACACGAATCTTTCGCTATGAAAAAGAAGGTCTAGTAGTATTTTTCGACTTCGAAAGAGCTTTCGACACAGTTTCCCAAAATCCTATAACTTCAATCCTGGAATATTCAAGGACACTGTCTATTTTTCACAAAAACTTTCTATTCAACCGAAGCTTCAATGTCAAAACAAATGGAGTATTATCCAGCAAAATGTCTTTTGAAAACGGAATTCTACAAGGCTCTGTCATAAGCCCTAGCCTCGTTATTATTGCTATGATCGATATACTTGCAAATATCAAATCCCCACTGAAGGGGCATCATATGCTAATGCCCCATATATATATGATCTCGTGATATATGGAAGGAGCAAAAACTTGGACAATATATTTTCTATGACATAAAATGCTATCAAAGACCTAGAACCATGGTCAAAGGTATCAGGATTCAAATTCTCTACCACAAAGACACGAAGTATGTTATTCCATCTCTCAAACTACCAGTAGCGGATTTACAGATTTGCCGCCTGTAGGCTATTCAATTTTTGCCGCCTCTAAATTTTGATATCTTAGTCCACAATCACATCAATTTTCAACTTTATGATTTGTGCTCCATCATCCTCGTTACATCAACTTTTTCCGAATGGTTAGTATCATTGAGAACTATGGTGTACCGTGTTAAATCCTTGATTATTTTTACAGAAAAGAATGATCAAAAAACATTGTTTTAAGCATTAAATATCTCAATCATGCACTACTTTTAAAGTAAGGTAAGGCATGTCTTAAAGCTATACAATACTTACATAATATGAATAAATCTGACATGAAAAATCTACATCTACATCTACAATCTCACAATTTAAAAACAAGACAATAAATATATCTTTTCTTAATTATTTGTGAGTATTATAATTTAAGTTGAATTATAAAAGCATTACAATACTTTTTTGCGAGACTTTGATTTCACAAAATCATTTATTCTATCGTCGTACAAAATCTTTTTCATTAGCTCTGACTCTATAAACAAGAGAGCTAAAGCGTTTAGCTTCTCTTGACTTTAAGTCGATCGTAGGTAGTTCTTTACTCCCTACAAGCAAGAGAAGCTTCTTTCACCTGAGCAATTTGTCACTGGTGTACAAAGAGCCATACGAAGTAATATATCGAAGTTTGGAAAAATGTTTTCTAGATTCTGTTCTCGCATGAATGAAGACAGACTTTTTAATGATTCAGAATTTGGTTTTATTGAAATTATTTCAGACGAAAGGTAGCTTTGAAATTGTACGCATTCCTGAACTAAGTCTGTTTCTAAATCATTAGTATACATTTTTTCTAGAAAACTGGCTCTTTCCGCCAAAGCCGATAGTAACAAGTCACTCATTTTGGTGAGAAATGAAAATTTCTCGTTAAATCCGTGATAAGCCTTTTGCCGTTTTGCTAACTCGGATATGAGTCTATATATGATAACGAGAAACGTGTTAAACCTGAAGTCATCACTCGCAGGCTATGAAAATTGGATAAAGGTAGGAGTTCGTGATCTCAAACATTTGGTAGAGAAGATTAAAAAATATGAAAATTCTCCAAAGCATCCAGGAGCCTTTTGTACAACACCAATTGAAAGCCTTCACTGTGAAGCTTTTCGAAAACAAGCCTAGAACACCCAAGCCTTTCTACGAGAGGGTTAGGACTAACATTACCGAAATAGGTAACACTCTCCCAGAATGCTATCCTATCCAATTCAATCCACCACCACCTTGGTCATTAACTAAACCAAAATATATCACTCATCCCAGCCTACTTAACAAGCACCGACATACTCATCAATAGTCAAGAACAAACTCAACGTTATACAAGAAGTCCACGAAGAATTTATGAACCTGTACACAGACGCCTCTAAATCTATTGATGGGACAGGAGCTGCGTTTATAGGATCCAGCGTTGCGTTACAGTTCAAACTGCGCATTCACCTACTGGAGAATTATATGCAATTTATCGTGCGATAATATTCATCATCTCATCTTACAACCGAAAATGCCTTATTCTAACGGATTCCCCCAGTTTACTCGAATCCATACAACAAATATATCCCGCAAACCAACTAGCAGTTTGAATAAAAATCAAACTTCACGAAGCAAAAGAAGCAGTAACCAGTGACAACTCTAAAATAGTGAACTTAGTAGAGAGGAGTGACATTCGAAGTGCTATAAAAAACTCGCTAGTGTAGGCATAGCAGGAAAAATGGCATATATCTGCCACAAAGCTCCGCGAAGTTAAAAGCTCAGTGAAACCATGGCAATCTCTACCTAGCAAGAGGAGGGACCAAGTTCTTCTTACTCGCCTACGCCTCGGTCATACATGTCTCACTCATGATTATTTACTTGAGAACATACTAGAACCGAGATGTGAAGCTTGCAATGTAAGGATCACCATCAAACATCATTTCGTCGAATGCCCTCTACTCGCCCGACAAAGAACTACATGCAATATCTCAGGCTCACTATGCTCCACACTAGGTCCAAAATATGTGTTCAGTGACATCCTACTCTTCATAAATACTATAAATATTGTTAAGAAATTGTAACCCTATTAGAAAATGAAAATTATTAATAACTATACAATACAATGTGAAACCATCAATACCGTTCGCTAATAACCCTTCAGGTTGATACGAAAATCTAAATTGAAAAATAGTTAGACCTTTGATCTTTCTTCTGCAGTTGGAATTCGATTTTTAGAAAGCAAATAAATGTGTATGTCGTGTTCTTCTTGCCAGTACGTTAAGTTTAATGATCGATAAAAGTTCTTATTTTTTTTAATCCTTATTGTTTTCGGTATATGTCAAAAGCACGGCACTATTGATTTTAACGGCATATTGTTCTTAGGAATTATATATAAATTGAGGTAAATAGAATTTATTGTTGTTATACGTTATGGCTTTTAAAAAATTGTTAATGGATAACTTTCTCTTTTAATATTCGTAATATCTATTCATTGCTTCTATGTTGTAATTTATGTATTAGATAATTTGTATATGGTATATTATAAGTATTTTAATATGAATACCTTCGCAATAAATACTTTATCCAAAATGTTTTAACTCTGTTACTTCGTTTATAATCACTAAAATAGTTATGAATTTTGTCTAAAATCAATGTTGAATCCATACACAACTTATTATAGATTAGTTCTTTCAAATTCTATGTAAGTTAGGTTTTAGTCGTCTAGGTAATGTCAATAGTCTGTATTTTCATTAAGATATGTCGGAATTGAAGAAGTCGAATTATAAGTTCACTGGTAGTTAAGTTTTCAAATTATTTTAGTTAATCTTTCTTGATTTCTTTTTTTATTAATATAGTTATCTACATCAATTTTTAGTCCTATTTTCGCCGAAAATAATTGGCTATTGCACTGTACCGAAAGATAACAGTGAATATATATATATATATATATATATATATATATATATATATATATATATATATATATATACATTTATATACAACCAATTGATTTTGATTTTCACTATATTTTGTTAAATATAACAATTTTTTCGACATAGTGGCCTCTTCAAATAAATAATTCAAACTAACTCTACACATGGAATATATTACAAATATAGAAATGAGAATTACAAATGAGGATTTTGAAATCTAAGCGTAATCTATTGGCAGGTAGACAATAGTTTAAAAACGGGCAAATATAATAGGTACCTACATAGGTTCAATATTTCACTAAAATAAATTTAACAAAGGAGAATTATTCATATATAATTAAACATTCAATAAATTATTCGAACTTTTTTTAATATTGATTTATGATGGTGGTCAAAAGCTTATTGCTCGTGTAGCATCCGGTGCATTCGATATTTTGCATGATGTTCATTTGGCCATTGGACATGGTGGTAAACATCGTATGGGGAGTGAATGCAAAAAAAAATACAAGAATATAATACAAGAAGTTATCAAATTATATCTCCGTTTGTGTGAAAGTTGCCAAAAGAAACTGAAATCTGCCAAGAAAGAACTTGTGGTTAAACCAATGGTGTTTTCGGAAATGAAAAGCCGTTATCAAGTGGACCTGATTGATATGCAGTCCCATGCAGATGGAGAATACAAATTCATCATGGTATATCAAGACCACCTAACAAAATTTGTTCAAATACGTGCATTAAAATCGAAAAGGGCTGGGGAGGTTGCTGAGAACCTTATAGATATATTTTGCATTTTTGGTACCTACTCCATCTATACTACAATCAGACAACAGCCGGGAATTTGCAAACCGTGTCATTGAAGAGTTATGTTCCATGTGGAGTACATGGCAAACCGCGCCACAGTCAGTCACAAGGCAGCGTGGAAAGAGCAAATCAAGATATACAAAATATGCTCATAACGTGGATGGATGATGAAAACTGCAAACGATGGTCAGAAAGTGTGAGATTTGTCCAGTTAATGAAAAACAGAGCATATCATGATGGAATAAAACGAGCTCCTCATGTTGCCATGGCATGATATCAAAGTAGGCCTATCGACATCAGCTTTTCCAAAAGAAGTTATTGAAAATCTACGAACCGAAGAAAAGTTTGAGAGAGTCGTCAGGAAATTTGGTGTGGGTGATCAGTCTTAACAAGAACAAAACAAAGACCAGCCGATGGATAGTGACAATAATAATGGAGTAAACGCCAATAATATTGAAACTTCTCAAAATCAGACCAAATGTGCAGATTGTGATGAGCCATGTAAATCAGACTAGAAGCAAACAAAAATTAGAAAATCAAGCAAAGAAAATGAAAACCTTATCTGAATCAAAATTCTCTCTATGTTCCGTTGGAGATACAGTCAGAGTGAAAGATCCAGATGTTGATCGAGGAATGAACAGTCACTTTTAGTAGGTACATTTTTTATGTTTTCACATATATTGGTAGATTGACTTTTCAGAAATAAACTTTTCAAACATTTCTGACCTTGTTCTATTTGTTACACCCAACTTTAACCAAGTGAAAATGGGTGGAACGCGGTTTACCTGGGTAAAGCGCGAAACATGTCCAATTTCAGTTATATTTCAGACTTTACCCACGTTTCCTCGGTATTCCGCAGTTTACCCGGGTAAACCTTAGTTTACTCGTCAATCTAACTTTACCCGTAATATATATATATATATATATATATATATATATATATATATATATATATATTAATATATATATATATATATATATATATATATATATATATATATATATATATATCTATACAGGGTCCTGCAACAGTGGCGCGGTGTTACATATCTCTATTTGGTAAACAGATGAAATCTACATTTCTATAATATTACCTAATTGCTCGAGCTCGACAAAATAAAAATATTGTCGGTCACACAGGGTGTTCAATTTCTGCTGGGCGGATATCAACTATGTTTTTTCGAATGGCAACCTATATTTTTTGTCGCCTTTTCGGTTTCTACATAGAAAATAAAAGATACTTTATATAGATCTTCATTTCGAAAATATTTACGGTTTTCGAAATTTTTTGCATTTTTGATTGTTTTTTTCAATTTTGGTCACTCAGAATATTTGAAATTATAAAGTTCTGCCAAGTACAATTGAAATTTATTTCTGGTCAAATATTCTACATTGGTAACTCTCTCAAACGATATATCTGAAATCAACCTGCGATATACAGGGTATGAAAAATCGCTTGTCACATATTGTAAATAAAAATGTACAGAATCTTATTTCAAATGGAACAACCTGTATATTATAGATCCAGAAGAAGCGTTAAGAAAAGCTCTACAAATGTCATGAAGTATTCCCTATGGTTAAGTTTACTAGTTTTCCTTAAAACAGCGAAAAATGGCAAATATTCAAATTTCTTCGCTATAATCTCAATGAACGACTTTTTTCATAAATAACCTGTTGGTAGATAAACAAGTTGTGAATTACACCACAAAATGTACCTGGTTTATTTAAAATGATTTCAATAATCTCAAAATTTGAGCCACATTCTTTCGATCTAAATCAACCTTTCAGCGAATAAAATATTTATTGGAAATCGGGTAGTCTGGCAAAGGACAGATCAAAATATTTACCTTCAAATAAGTATCGAAATCTTTAGTGATTCGTTAAGTAAAACTTTCGATATGATTTCATCAGAATGTTGTTAAATTATATCGAAAGTTCAACTTAACGAATCACTAAAGATTTCAATACTTATTTGAAGGCAAATATTTCGATCTGTCATTTGCCAGACTACCCGATTTCCAATAAATATTTTATTCGCTCTTTGGAGGTTATTGAAATTATTTTGAATATATACAATGTATATTTTGTGGTGTAATTCACAACTTGTTTATCTACCAACAGGTTATTTTTGGAAAAAGTCGTTCATTGAGATTATAGCGAAGAAATTTGAATATTTGCAATTTTTCGCTGTTTTAAGGAAAACTAGTGAACTTAACCATAGGGAATACTTCATGACATTTATAGAGCATTTCTTAGCGCTTCTTCTGGATCTATAATATATAGGGTGTTCCATTTGAAATAAGGAAGATTCTATACATTTTTATTTACAATATGTGGCAAGCGATTTTTCATACCCTGTATATCGCAGGTTGATTTCAGATATATCGTTTGAGAGATTTACCAATGTAGAATATTTGACCAAAAATAAATTTCAATTGGACATGGCACAACTTCATAATTTCAAATATTCTGAGTGACCAAAATTGAAAAAAAAAATCAAGAATGCAGAAAATCTCGAAAACCGTAAATATTTTCGAAATGAAGATCTATGTAAAGTATCTTTTATTTTCTATGTAAAAACCGAAAAGGTGACAAAAAATATAGGTTGCCATTTGAAAAAACATAGTTGATATTCGTCCAGAAGAAATTGAACACCCTGTGTGACCGACAATATTTTTATTTTGTCGAGCTCGAGCAATAAGGTAATATTATAGAAATATAGATTTCTATCTGTTTCCAAAATAGAGATATGGAACACCGCGCCACTGTTGCAGGACCCTGTATATATATATATATATATATATATATATATATATATATATATATATATATATATATATATATATACGTATATATATAATATATATATAATATATATATATATATATATATATATATCTATTTATATATATATATATATATACATATGTATATATATATATATATATATATATATATAGGGTGTCCCGTAAATAACACGCCAGAGTGACACTGGAGGTAGATTGGCTTCAGGTCAATCAGATAACATCAACATGACCTTAGTAAAAGTTTTCTGGTTTTCGAGATATTGCCACTCTTATGCTTTTTTCAAAAATCTATACTTTTTGGTCATTTTCTCGCCTGTTTTGAATATAAATAAGTTCTAACTCATGGTTTTTTCTTGTGCTATCATCAATATATGGTTGAGACAATCGACCTATCATTTCACTAAAAACTAGCTCGCTAACCTCAAAAAAAATTAAGTTGTTTCAATTTAATTTAAATCCGAAAACCTCAAGTAAAGTTTGACTATTTACTGTGAAAAAATATTGTACCAGACAGAATCAGCAAATGATCTTAAAAACTAGCCTATTTAATGCTCTTTCGAAGGCGGTATAACATTTGTGGTTTTTTTCTTTCAAAAGTCTAAAAATTCCAATTTTTGTCATTGAAGTCGTGCTACTTGCGAAATACACTGCGCCGCAAATTTAAGGTATAGCTTATATATTTCCTAAGTTTTGACTGAATATTTTCTCAGGCGGTGATCCGATTTGAATGAATTTTTCACCAAATAGTAACTCCGTTCTTTGAGAAAATGTAGTAGTCATAAGATGATCAAAAAAAATGAATAAACTTATTGTACAGGGTGTTTGAATAGCGACATGTTTTCTTCGTCCAAGTTTACATCCTTCTGCAGGCAATATCGGGTAGCTCAGACTTGTAGTATGGAGAGATATACAAAACCAAATAAACGCAATTTCTAATTGTAAAGAAATTTTGAATACACAGCCTTCTTCGCAAATTAACAAAAAAATTTTAGAAAATTTCGTTTGAAAAGTGTGAAAATTATAAAAACATGAATATCTTTCGAGTGGCTCAAGATAAACAGACGATTGAAAAAACAAATTACTCAGAAGTCATGCGATTATTATACCGTCTATTTTTTTTCTGCCTGAGCTACCCGATATTGCCCGCAGAAGGATGTAAACTTGGACGAAGAAAACAGATCGCTATTCAAACACCCTGTACAATAAGTTTATTAATTTTTTTTGAACATCTTATAACTACTGCTTTTTCTCAAAAAACGGAGCTACAATTTGGTGAAAAATTTATTCATATCGGATCATCGCCTGAGAAAATATTCAGTCAAAACTTAGGAAATATTTAAGCTATGCGTTAAATTTGCGGCGCAGTGTATTTCGTAAGTATCACGACGAATTTTAAGACTTTTGAAAGAAAAAAACCACAAATGTTATACCGTTTTCGAAAGAGCATTAAAAAGGCTAGTTTTTAAGATTATTTGCTGATTCTGTCTGGTACAATATTTTTTCACAGTAAATATTCAAACTTTACTAAGCGTTTTCGGATTCAAAATAAATTGAAACAACTTGATTTTTTTTTTAGGTTAGCGATCTAGTTTTTAATGAAATGATAGGTCGATTGTCTCAACCATATATTGATGATAGCATAAGAAGAAAAAAATCAGGAGTTAGAACTTATTTATGTTTATGAGGCGAGAAAATTACCAAAAAGTATAGATTTTTGAAAAAAACATGAGTGACAATATCTCGAAAACCAGAAAACTTTTACTTAGGTCATGTTGATGTTATCTGATTGACCTGAAGCCAATCTACCTCCAGTGTCACTCTGGCGTGTTATTTACGGGACACCCTGTATATATATATATATATATATATATATATATATATATATATATATATATATATATATATATATATATATATATATATATATATAGGGTGTCCCGAAATTAGACATCAATATTTCGTCCACATATTCTACTTCCAAAATTAGAGATAAAAGTTCATATAAACTAGGGTCCACAACTTCTTCGTTTTTAAGATACAGGGTGTTAAAGGTGAAGACCTGATGGTGGTTTTTTGTAAATATTTTCGAAACCTGTGAAGGTAATTGGATAAAATTTGGTACAGTTACAAAACTTTTTACGCTCTATTCAATGTACTTAAAGTTAGTATTGCAATATTTTCAGGAGTGAGTTGTGCAGAGAGGTAGTGACAAAAAATTTGGCCCAAATTTTTTGATGGTTAATTTTCAGTAATTTTGACTCAAAAATTTGAAAATATGAAGCTTTTTGTACAAATAAGGTACTCATTTCATACTCCGCTAGGAAGCAGCATTTCCGAGAAAAATTCATTTGAATATTTCTTTACGAATTGATTGTTGTCCCGAAATTAGACGTCAATATTCGAACCATCTATTCCACATCCAGAAATAGATATAAAAGATCGTATAAACTAGGGTCCACAACTTCTTCGTTCTAAAGGTGAAGACCAGATAACGGTTTTTTATAAATATCATATTTGAAATCACTATTCTAATCTAATGCGAAGTGTGGTGCTGCATTTTCTCAACAAGGTCGGCAATTCTTGGTATTATCTTTGAAAGTGCGCAACCAATATATTCCTTTTTTATTAGAATTTGTCAAATATGAAATTTGTCATTTTAAAGCCCAAAATTTGTAGGCTCTCGCGCCTCCCAATGTCCTTTCCCCCAGTTTGGGTATCACATTAAGGAACAATTATTTGAGGTTCACTTATTCTAACATTCAGATAAGATGCTCGAAAAGGTTGCCCTGGTCATGAAGGCATATTTGGGTCTCTACGGGTAATCGCATGTAAAGCTTGCGATATGGTATATGGTTTTGCCGTATTTGATTCCTTGCCACACGTATTCTTTCACACAACTCCTCCTCGTTGTCTACTTCTGAGGCGTATACTATATAATTTATACGGCCTCAAAAATAGTAGTCTAATGGATTTAAATCCGGCGATCGGGGTGCCCACGGAATAGGAATGCCTCTTCTAATCCATTTACTCAGAAATTACTCGTATAACCAATTCCTAATATTCATACCATATTGAGTTGGCTCACCGTCGTGCTCTGCCATTGCATAAACCACGTACAAAGTGGATATCTGCTAATTTTCTATTTGAAAACCTCTGGATTACTACTGAATAGCTTTTTTCCGGCAACATGCAGCACAATTGAAAACTGGGCGATTTATAATTGACAGCTTATTGTTCTAAACCTAGCAAATCAAAAGACGGCTTTTATTCCCAGATCTATTGATCGTTTTCTCTTCGATTCGCACATTGAAAAACAAAAAATCAATTCCTAAAGAAATATTCGATTGCATTTTTCTCGAAAATGCTGCTTCCTAGCGAAGTATGAGAAGAGGACCTTATTTGTACGAAAAGCTTCATATTTTCAAATTTTGAAGTCAAAATTACTAAAAATCAACCACCAAAAAATTTGAACCAAATTTTTCGCTAATACCTACCCCCCTGCACTACGAACTCCTGAAAATATTGTAATACTCATTTTTAGTACATTGAATAGAGCGTAAAAAGTTTTTTAACTGTACCAAATTTTATCCAATTACCTTCACAGATTTCGGAAATATTTACAAAAAAACACCTTCAGGTCTTCACCTTTAACACACAGGGTGTGTTAAAGGTGTTTAAAAGTGTTTAAAAACGAAGAATTTGGGGACCCTAGTAAATATAAAATTTTATATCTATTTTTTGAGGTAGAACATGTGGTTTATATATTGACGTCTAATTTCGGGACACCCTATATATATATATATGTATATATATATATATATATATATATATATATATATATATATATATATATATATATATATAGATATATATATAGATATATATATATATATATATATATATATATATATATAATATATATATATATATATATATATATATATATATGTATATATATATATATATATATATATATATATATATATATATATATATATATATATATATATGTATATCTATATATATATATATATATATATATATATATATATATTTATATATATATATATATATATATATTATATATATATATATATATATATATATATATATATATATATATATATATATATATATATATATATATATTTATATATATTAAGATATATATATATATATATATATATATATATATATATATATATATATATATTATATATATATATGTTTTTTGGGATCTGACATGTCAGCTGGCGAACTCTGGCGGCCAAATGGATGAAGTTTTTATTTCCAACGTCAACATATCCAATTGCATGTCAAGTTTTTGATTTCTCACAAATACGGTAGCAAAAGATGAATAATGGAAAGTTCTAATTTTGCAAAACGTCGAATCAGCAAGTCTAGAGAGTGTTGTGGCGTGAAAAATTGTAATTCTAAAGCATATACAAATACAAGTATTAGCTTTCATCGGTTTCCGAAGCCAAAAAATATCTTTTATTTAGAGAAAATCATTTTGGAGGAAAGGAAGGGATTGATTTATTGAAGCTATGGAAAATCAATCTGAAAAAGAATCACACAACTACGAGAATGAAGGTGTGTTCTTTGCATTTTACAAAAGAATTGATTGAAACTCAGATTAGTTTCCATTATTAATGCAAATTACAGACGCTGCAGCCAAAATATTTAAAATTCTCTGTTGATCTGTGTTGCCTGAATATTTATTGGTATTATTAGAAGAAATTTTTACAGTGATATGTGGTACGATAAATATGTCTTTTCCGATCTTAGGAGATGACAAATTCATGGAAGATTAAGTGAAATGATGGAGTAACAAATTTATGTTTATGATGGTTACTAGATTGAAGTTAGTTATAATAAGAATACATACGGAATGAAAAAGTTTTTCTTTGTATATTCATTATTAATACATCTTGAGTTACATTAGGATTGATGGTGTTTTATTATGAAAACCACATTTGATTATATGACAAATTATGATTTCTCATTGAATGCATGTATACTAGGTACTAAATGAATGTTTTTCGTAAAATTTCAAATATATTTTGTCTAAAGTTCTTGCAGAAATAATTAAATGTCGAATAATAAAAAAAATTCACAGTTGGATGAAGAATCATCAATAAAAAATTTGGAAATATGTTTACTGATAATTGCCCATCATATCTGGCCGATTATAAACTTCCTACATAAAAAAGCTCGAATTAATAGTTTCATATCACTCACACAAATACAGTTGATTTAGACTAGGTATTTTACAAATCAAATTAAATCAAATAATAATAGATAAACAAATAGCAGTAAAGTTGACCAGATACCAGGTCTCGAATTCTCTTAATTTTTCCCACATTTTATTATCAATTTGGTTCTTTCCAGCCTATCACCTTGTCTGTATTTTCGCTGGAGTAAATTTTCACCTGCATAAAGCTTCACACTTTCTCGAAGCTAACATTGTTATAGGAAAATTTTAAAAAACTTTCAAACTCTCATATAACTCGTCTTGAAAGTTGGTTTTGAGACGCCATGTTTTGATATTATCACCCAAGCTCCGCCTCCATGTCAGATCCCAATATATACGATCTTAGTGGTCTTCACCTTTCCAAAAATTAGTTCATCATTTTGAACGAATGAAACGATACTAATTAAGAATGAAATGGTTATATATTATGTTAAATTCATACCACTTGAATTTAAGAGCCTATAGTATAAGCAACATTGTTCATTCATAACAATATTTTCAGGTAGAAGAAATATGTAAACTTCTAGGATTACAAACATGCATGGAAACAAGAAGTGAATATCTATCGGGCGGACAAAGGAAACGATTGGCTGTAGCTTTAGAATTGCTCAATAATCCACCTGTTATATTTTTGGATGAGCCTACAACGTAAGTATTTATCAAATATACCCCAAATCTGCTCGCAAAGTGTTTTTTATCATGAGAAACAAGAGAGTTGTAGGCTTAACTTAAACTTTAATCTTAATGATTTCTGAAAAACGAG
Organism: Cynegetis impunctata; assembly: GCA_030704885.1. Taxonomy (NCBI): domain Eukaryota; kingdom Metazoa; phylum Arthropoda; class Insecta; order Coleoptera; family Coccinellidae; genus Cynegetis; species Cynegetis impunctata. The sequence goes on along the minus strand of JARQZK010002335.1, from coordinate 927 downwards.
AATGGTACTTAGCATACTAAATTTTTAGTCGTATTTCATCCCATAAAATACATACTATTGCGGTGTATCGAAGAAAAGCAGTCAGGCACGGGAGTAGTTTTTCTATCCGTTTCAGACCTCCTGGTACGTAGATTGAGCCATTTTCCTTAATCGCGATGCAACGCCTGGAGAATACGAATCTGTAAAAAATAGAGGTTCCCATTTAAAATTCCAAAGTTGACTCCTCCCCCCCCCCTCAAGGGTGAAGAAACTGGAAGAGTTTTTAGCATAAGTGGACTTCCCCCTCAAAACCATCATCTTTTTATTAGAAAATTTTTTCCGTGAGATGTTTTTTTTTAAATAGTGGGTTGAAGTTTGTTACGTGGATTCTGTTGATGTTGAGCTACGTTCACGATGCACTTCGCAAATTTTTATTTAAATAAAATAAATTAATTTCTACTTTTCAATTCGGTTTGCTTTTCAAGCGTGATTTTTCAAAATTTAATTCAATCCCTTAGAATCGCATCTCAACGCGATTCGTTTCGCGCGAAGAATACGCTCTTAGTAGCTCTGCTGCTCACGAGTATAAGGTTTTGCGATATTTTCGAATTGAATAATTTTTTGATATTATTATTTTCGTCAATTATTTATTTCAGTTCTTAAGTTCTATGTTGTTTTATACATATTCAAGTCAGGCCCGTATCCAGAAATTCGTTTCGGGGAGGGCTCAAAGACGAAAATCACTCAAAATTGTGGACTTATTTGAATAAATTCAGAAAATTCTATACTGAAGACTTTTCTGTGAAGAATATCGAATGGAAAAAATTTTCAAATTTCGGGATTTCGGGGGGGGGCCGGGCCCCCCGAGCCCCTCCCCTGGATACGTGCCTGATTCAAGTAGGTTACAACTTATACCTACACTGCATCTGAAATCTTTCAGGAAATAGT